>CM053037.1:24363522-24556022 GCA_028564925.1 Lithobates sylvaticus
ACGTGACAATAGTCGTCAGCTATTGAAAATTTATACCAACAAATATTATACAATAAAGTGAAAAAATATATTATACAGTAAAGTAAAAAATACCCTCTCACCCATGTATAACTGCAAAGCAATAAGTGGGTAATTAAAAAACATATGTGTCAATACTAAACAAACAAACACAATAAACTGATGCTAAACAGTCTATGGGGTGGTCATATAGGGCTATAAGCATAAGAGTGGCATCCGTATAGTAAGTGACTTTTCCAATCAGATTAACATCCGGGATTAGGTGACTTTTTTCTCTGTGGTCCCACCACCAAATGAATTGAAGGCTTACCAGCTGTAGATCAAGAAATCGCCTGTGGCTACAACCCAGCCAGGGCCTTTTCTTCTGTCTCCCTTCTGTGCGGCAAATCAGAACATTCGTATCTTTATCAGGGATTGCTCAATCGATCCACCACAGCATGTGTCTCGCCAGGTAAAACAATCCCCCAAAGGCCGAAAAAGAGAAGGAAAGAGGGCAGACCATGGGTAGGATCCAACAGATTTATTTTAAAAAAGACGCCAAAGGCGTGCAGTAATCCAAGTAAAAAAGGCAAAGTTTAAAATTCAAAAATTTGCGGCCGGCCAGCTGCAGTAACAAGACGCCCGTGCTTGTCTGGGGCGTAGAATGCGGTGACGTCAGCACGTCGCTCCTCCCAATATATATACGTGATCCTGCGCAGCGAGGCTGTCCTGTAGCAGCAAAACTGCTATAGGGCGGTCGGCAAGTGGGTAGGTTGAAACACAGTTATTAACTAAAATAAAAGCAGCTGTGAAGGAGGCTTAAAACTGGGTGAGGAACAGCCAGACTCTGCTACTAAGGTGAGGTCGTGGAAGTCAGTTTCATGTCACGGGTCATACACTATGGCAGGACTGAGTACAACAACAAGGTAGTTATACTGCATCAGCAAGGTCTCTCCCAGGCGATCAGGGCAAAGGTCAAACTCTTTTCCCAAAGAAAGGCAAAGATCAAATTTCACATCATGCTTACTTCCCGTCCACATCAGAAGATGTCCAGCAGTCAGGGCCAGTTTCAAGACGTGGGGCTGTTCATGCAACTCTTGTGAGGAGTAAGGAAAGAGGATGAAAAGAAGCACACAAAGAAACAGCACGGCAGTGACCGAAGGCAGAGAACCCATTGATGGAAGTCGGATTGTTGCACAGATGAAATGTGCTAATACACATCATGTACATTATTAACCTACTAAGGGCCTCTAAAAAATAGTAACCATTGGAACCCAGGAGCCTCTCATGGGGCCCCCTACTGATCCGCATAGTTGCCAACATTTCAAAAATATTTTCAGGGACACTTTTTTACAAGTGCACTAATAATGGGGCAGAACAAATATGAGGACTGAGATTTCCTTTAGTTGAACTAACAAAAGTGTGCCCATTATAGAGCTGGTAACATTGAGGATATTCAGTATAATTTTAAAGAACTGTTTTTGTGGGTAAGAGGCATAGGGGAGGAGTATGGATGGTATAAAAATGGGAAGTATGTGCAGGTGAGGGAGAGGAATGTGGAGGGTCTAACAGTGGGCACTATGTACATGAGAGGACTGCAGAGGGTATGACAGAAGGCACTATGTACAGGAGAGGCATGTGAAGAGTATGACAGTGGGCAGTATGCACAGCAGAGGAGTGTGGAGGGTACGACAGTGGGCACTATGTACAGGAGAGAAAGTGTATCCAGAGTACAACCAGCCTGTCAGTTTTCCCAAAAAACAATCAGTGCTGCCAGCTATAGTTAGCAACACTAATCATTGTATTGACTGGCAGTGATTCCCCCATCCACAGGTCAGGTGAGAGGGTGTGTGGGGCAGGCTGCGGAGAGATACTAGTCGGTGGCTGGGTACTGGCAGAGCCACACACAGGTTACATACGCCACGATCGTTAGAGCGAGAGCAATAATTCTAGCACTAGACCTCCTCTGTAACTCTAAACATGTAACCTGCAAAAAAATGTAAAGCATCACTTGGTACACAAAAAAAATCGTGCTAACTTTAGTGTTTTTTTTTATGAATGAAACAGTTTCTTTCCAAAAAAAAACTTTTGAAAAATTGCTGCGCATTTGTGTAACATAAAAAGTTGCAAAGACCACCATTTTATTCCATAGTGTGTCTTCTAAAACAATATATATAATGCTTGAGGGTTCTGAGTAATTCTCTATCAAAAAAAATGATGATTTTTACATGTAGGAGAGAAGCGTCAGAATTGGCCTGGGTGGCAAGGGGTTAATTACCATAAGTAATATACAAATAATTATTATAAGCACTGTGAGGTCATCCTCTCAGTCTGCTGCAGAGTGTTCCAGCTATTTAGTATTTAAACCGGCCGCTCTGTATGTTTCTGACAGGCTTAATCTCCGGAACTATAGATGAAAGCAGACCCATATTTTAACCCTGGAGTCAGCAGTGTCATCAGCACAGAATTTTTTTTTTTTTTTCGGGGCAAATGGGCCTATCTTGAGAAAGGGGCCTGGAACTGGCGGAAACCAATGAGACACAGGTACACCCATCTACTGTCTGGAGAAGTTTGACTTGGATTTCTTTTCTGTTTAATGACTTTCCATTTTGTTAATTGATAAAAATAAACTATTAACACTTTTATTTCTGAAAGCATTCTTAATTGACATCATTTTTTCACACCTGCCTAAAACTTTTATACAGTAAAGTATATTAATGTGCTTTTTTTTGTAATTTTGATACTCTTTACATTGTTATTTGTATTATTTTATTTGGTAACTAGCAGGGTCATACATGCAGGTATTTCTTGTATTTATCTAACTGTAGTTACCTATTTAATTGTATTATACCTTGTATTATACCTAAACACTGCTCAGTAGACCTACAGTATCTTGCTATGAGCTTCTGAATATTTAGCATTCTGATAGAATAGTGAACCATTTACAAATACCCGAGTGTCAGTGACAGTGCCCAGTCTCTGCCCCCTGGAAAGGCAATCTAATGATGTCACTGCTGCGGCATGCCAGTAACAGCGGCAGTGCCAGGCCGGCAGCTGTTCCCCCAGCTGGTAGGGCCTATTCTGTAACCTGAGCTAGGAGTGAGATTATCAGCAACTGTGTTTAGCCGCTCACTTTATGATTTATAGTGGGCACTTAAGTTCATTTGGTAATCATTTCATCTATTATTATGATCATTCCCCTCAGCACACAAACAGGATCCAAATGGGTCATATTGCAGCCAGAATTGTGACCCTTAAAAGACCAACTCTTCTCTAAACTGTTATGCCGCATACACGCGGTCGGACTTTCCGACTTAAAATGTGTGACAGGAGCTTGTTGTCGGAAATTCCGACCATGTGTAGGCTCCATCGGACAGTTTTCATCTGAATTTACGTCACTCAAAATTTGAGATCTGGTTCTCAAATTTTCCAGCAACAAAATCAGTTTGCGTAAATTCCGATCGTGTGTACACAATTCCGACGCACAAAGTGCCACGCATGCTCAGAATCAAGCAGAAGAGCCGCACTGGCTATTGAACTTAATTTTTCTCGGCTCGTCGTGTTGTACGTCACCGCGTTCTTGACGTTCGGAATTTCCGACAAGATTTGTGTGACCGTGAATTTCCGACAAGATTTGTGTGACCGTGTATGCAAGACAGGTTTGAGCCAACATCCATTGGAAAAAATTCATGGATTTTGTTTGTGTGTACGGGGCATTATTATAAGTTAGCTTGAGCAATGGTGGTTTGAATAATCCTCTGTTTCTAAAGTTTGGGTAATTCATAAAAAAAAATTTTTTGTTTTCGGCCCCCATGCACATGACTTATAGGTGAGCTGAAGCAATTTTTTTGGCTACAACCCAAAATTGAAGAAGCAGTTTGGTGTGGAGTATACCTTTTAATCTAGAAGGCATTTGTCTGTTCTACAAGTCGTTGTAAACTGATAGTAACACACTCTGGTTGAATCCTGGACACATCCTTTTATTTAATTTCATTGTGTTATTTCTTTTTTCTCAGCACACGCTTTGAAGAAAATATGGGAGCTGCCAGGAGATCACATAACCGGAACGGAGCGCTCTGAGGATAGGTAAGTGTAGCCATGGTGTTAGCACTACTGACAAACAATCCGCCAAACAGTGCCGGGACAAGGTCACCTAGAGCCCAGGGCGACCATGCCAAACTGCGCCCCCCGCCCACCAAGATGTATGAGAATTATGTGTCAGCAACCCCCCCCCCCCCCCCCCCCTCAAAAAAATTGAGCACTAATCTGCATGCTTACTCCCTAAGAATAAATCCCCCTTCTCCCAGTATAAATCTGCCTACCTGCTGAAATCCCTTCTCCCATCCCCCAAAATGCCCCCTAGCACAAATCCTCTACCCTCAAATTTCCCTTCTACAGATCAGATCAGAGTACACATCCTTTTTTTTCCCCTTCACTCCAAATAGCCCCCCCAACACCCCCCCCCCCCCCAATTTCCCCTCCTAGTGAAAATACCTCTCAATCATTCCCTACTAGCACAGACCCCTACTTGACTAAGTAGAAATCTTCTCCTGCAGCTCCCTGCACACTGTTAATCCCCCTGCATCTCCATGCAGACTATTGCTTCCTCTGCATCTCCATGCAGACTACTGTTCCTAAGAGTTCTCCATCCGTGAGGGATAGGAACATCACTTTTGACCGTGTAAAAGTAATGGTCTTAGATCTCTTCACCTCCTGCCCAAAACTTGCTTCCTCTTGCCCAACTGGTTTCCTCCTGCACAATTTATAATTACATTTGAGATATATAGCACATCCTCTTCTAATGGGTATGAAGAACTCACTCTGAATAAGCCCCTCTACTGGCTCTGGCGACTCGCTGCTACTAGGCCTGAGGCCTGCAGAACCTCTCACCAGAGGCCTAGTAGGTTAAAGTCTATTTTCTAGGAAATGGACTACTGCTCCCAGTCAGTCCAACTTGCAAACCATGTGCCAGCCGGCCACACTGATTTGACACAACTCCCCACAGTCTCTTCTCTGATCCAGGACTCTTCACCATCCACCGTGTGCATGATAAAGACTCTGCTAGTGACCGCATAGAAGCAGAGTTCCCTTCCAGATTCCCTGGCACCTCCAGCCATCCAACGACCTTCAAGCCCTGAGTCCTTGATGAGGAACTTGTCCGGACCATGCATTCCGACAGCTTCTCCTGCCCCTCTGCTCCAGGAGTTCCCTGCCTCCGACTGTGTGGTGACAGAGACATTGCCAATGACCGTGTAGAGGCAATGTTCCCTCACAGTTCTCCCTGGGTCTCCCTCTTGTGATCGCTACACCCCCCCCCCCCAGATGGGAGTGTGCTCCTGCGGCTGTCTAGCACTCCATTCCTCATGTCACCCAGTCGACTTCTCCACAGAAGCATGTCACCTCAGCATATATAGGAGGCCTGCCCCCTGCCAACACCAGTTAGGGATTGGTCAGGGCTCCCACATGTGCTGCCTGCCACTCCAGCTCTAGGCCCAGCCTCCTCTTACAGAACATTCTCCCTGGAAGCAGGGGAGGCGCCTCAGAACTGGAGCCAGGTGGTCACACCCACTGCTACTCTAACCACTCCCAGCCCCCAGATCAAAACAGACAGGCTTAGCTTGCAGCATAGGCCCGCCCAAATTTGCCTATGCTGAACAACCTAGTAAAATAATCCTTACTAGCACCTACCTTCTGGTAGAGAGTGCTACATAAGTATACGCATCTTCCTTCTACAGGGTAGATAGAATAGTAGTTAGAAGGGGGTTGGGAGCAGATTTAAGAGTAGATAGTTACAGCATGGAAGGTCTTTCAGTGCCTCGGCCCCCTCACACCTGTATGCTCTCAGCCTCCCCTCTTACCTGTACGCTCTCAGCCCCCCCTCTTACATGTACGCTCTCAGCCCCCCCTTCTTACCTGTACGCTCTCAGCCCCCCCTCACACCTGTACGCTCTCAGCCCCCCTCATACCTGTACGCTCTCAGCCCCCTCACACCTGTACGCTCTCAGCCCCCTCACACCTGTACGCTCTCAGCCCCCTCACACCTGTACGCTCTCAGCCCCCTCACACCTGTATGCTCTCAGCCCCCCCTCATACCTGTACGCTCTCAGCCCCCCTCATACCTGTACGCTCTCAGCCCCCCCTCACACCTGTACGCTCTCAGCCCCCCTCACACCTGTACGCTCTCAGCCCCCTCACACCTGTACGCTCTCAGCCCCCCCATACCTGTACGCTCTCAGCCCCCCCTCATACCTGTCTGCTCTCAGCCCCCCCTCATACCTGTCTGCTCTCAGCCCCCCCTCATACCTGTCTGCTCTCAGCCCCCCCATACCTGTACGCTCTCAGCCCCCTCATACCTGTACGCTCTCAGCCCCGGCCCCCCCCCCTCACACCTGTACGCTTTCAGCCCCCCTTCACACCTGTATGTACTCAGCCCCCTCATACCTGTACGCTCTCACCCCCCCTTCACACCTGTATGCTCCCAGTACCACTCACGTATATATATAACATTCATGTACACACACACACGTACAGAGACATGTACACACATAGGCATGTACACAAACAGGCATGTATACACACACAGGCATGTACACACTCACAGACACACACATAGCCCCCCCCCCCCCCTGCACAACAGCCCTTACTTGTAAGGTGGTCCTATACCCAGCTTTTGTTTCCACATGCAGAGGGGTGAACATGCAGGAAATGACCTGCCTTCTCATATCCCTGACAGTCGGCCGAGCCCATCCAGACTCTGGGGCCCCTTACAAGGGTATGGGCTCTACCCCCCTAATGGCGGCCCTGCATGTCCTTAGTCTGCTTGTCTTCAGCAAACTGTTTGCAGGCTTTCTTTTGCATCATCTTTAGAAGAGGCTTCCTTCTGGGACGACATCCATGCAGACCAATTTGATGCAGTGTGCGGGGTATTGTCTGAGCACTGACAGGCTGACCCCCCACCCCTTCAACCTCTGCAGCAATGCTTGCAGCACTCATACGTTTATTTCCCAAAAATAATCACTGGATATGACACTGAGCATGTGCACTCAACTTCTGCGAGGCCTGTTCTGAGTGGAACTTGTCCTGTTAAACGACTGTATAGTCTTGGCCACCGTGCTGCAGCTCTGTTTCAGGGTCTTGGCAATCTTCTTATAGCCTAGGCTATCTTTATGTAGAGCAACAATTTTTTTTTTTTTTTCAGATCCTCAGAGAGTTCTTTGCCATGAGGTGCCATGTTGAACTTCCAGTGACCAGTATGAGAGAGTGAGAGCGATAACACCAAATTTAACACACCTGCTCCCAGTCACACCTGAGACCTTGTAACACTAACGGGTCCCATGACAATGGGGAGGGAAAATGGCTAATTGGGCCCAATTTGGACATTCTCACTTAGGGGTGTACTCACTTTTGTTGCTAGCGGTTTATTCTATGTTTTATTTAATGTTCTAATTTTCTGAGATACTGAATTTTGGATTTTTACTAGCTGTAACTTAAGCCATAATCATCAAAATTAAAAAGAAAGAAATGCTTGGAATATATCACTCTGTGTGGAACGCATCTATATAAATATGAGTTTGATTTTTTAATTGAATTCCTGAAATAAATTAACTTTTTGATTATGTATGTATGTATGTATGTATGTGTGTGTGTGTGTGTGTGTGTAAATATATATATATATATACACATACACTTACACACACACACACACACACACACACACCACACACAGTGTGTTTATTAAGCTGCAACAGGCAAGAGCCACACAAGATAGCCCAAAAACAGAATATACAGTATACTACTAAGTTTATTAGTTTATTTAAACATTTTTAATATAATCGGAGTCATATAGACATCCTAATCATTAAAGAAAACATTATTTTTTTACTTGGATTCCATATCTGTGCTTTATAATCCAGTTCTATCACTAAAATGTATTTTGAATGGCTCTAATGCATACGATTATGCAATTATTTTCGTTGCATGCTCTTCCGGGCCGTCATTTGTTTCCGATCGTGCGCAGTCATTCACATCCAATTTTTCATGTACGAATACAGTACACATCAAAATGAACAGCGTTAGTTCTGTTCACTTTCAGGGGAAAAAAATTTAGTTTTGTCCCTTCTGGGATTTTCATATGTCTTGTATGAATCGGTTATCGATATCAGTGTACACACTATGAGAAAATCGAACGATCGTTCTGAATACATAATATTCCGACTGAATTTCTTATAATGTGTATACTACTTTAAGCTGACCATATACTATACAAGCAGATTGTATAATCTCATTTAGAGCTACTATCAACTCTGTAGTATAAGGACCTGCCTGATTAGATACCATTTGATTGTTAAGCTATTTCATCATATTACATCGTTTTGGTAAATCTAAAAGGAGATTGTCCAGAGCTTGTACAATCAGACTGTATAGTGTATGGCCAGCTTCAGTAATCTCACCACTTTGCCCTCTTATGTCTGCCAAGGTACTCGTTGTCCTAAGAGATTCTTCATCTTTTTTGAACTGGCCGCAGATTTTCCTGTTGGTGTTATATGTGCTCTCCAACTTAACTGACCACATCTCTCCTCCGTGCGCTTCTTTCTGTAGCATTGCACGGCTGGCCTGTGTCAGTAAGCGTGGTTGTGTCAGTAAGCGTGGTTGTGTCAGTAAGTGTGGTTGTGTCAGTAAGTGTGGTTGTGTCAGTAAGTGTGGTTTCACCTGACAGTTAGAGGAAAGGCCTTAGGACCTAATGCCAAACTGAGAAATTCCTAGAAACCTCCAGAGAGTGCGGTGTGCAACACGCCTTGTGAGTAGAAGGGAGGATCCAGAATATTCTAGTAAAGGCATCCTGCAAATCATAGGAGGCACTATAAAAAGAGTCATGTCCGGCCATAAAGTGGGGAAGGATTAGAAGCCCTGTCAGGTTTTTGCTGCTTTCAGAGAGCCTTCCTCTCAATCACTGTCCCGGTAAGAACAAATTCCACAGATGGGAATAGAAGGAAGATTCCCAACAGCAACACAGACAGAAGGAAACATAGAAGACAGCACAGGAAAAAAAACACGTGCTCCATCGAGTCTGACCATTCTTTTATTTCTTTATTTGTTCACCATTTAGATCTGTGTTTATTCCAAGCATATTGAAATTCACTTACTGATGACACTACCTCTGCTAGAAATCTGTTCCAAGCCTCAACTACTCTTTTGGTAAAATATACTTTCTAGGGTTATACTTGCATGCAGGGCCATCTTTAATATTGATTGGACTCTGGGCAAACATTTTTTGGGCCTCCCCCCTCCATGCAATTTCACTCTCCACCTGCCTGCACACCATGGACTGGGGTGGTGAGGGGACCCATCAATAGACCAAAAACTCCTGGGGATCCTAGAACTCCTGGGATCAGTGGCAGCGCTGGTGGGGGTAGAGTAAAGCTGACTTTTTATTTTTTTACCGACTACCAATATAAAGAGGAGTTTCAACACTGGCCACCAATGTAATAGAAGCATTCACAGTAGCTACCAATGTAAGGAGGGAGACCTTCACACTGGCCACTAGTGTGAATAAAAGGATTTTATACCAAGCCCCAATGTAATGAGAAGATTTACAATGACCACCAATGTAAAGGGGATTTACACTGACCACTAATGTAAAAGGAGCATTCACAGTAACCACCAATGTAAGGAGGGATTTACACTGACCACTAATGTAAAAGGAGCATTCACCGTAAACACAAATGTAAGGAGGGATTTACACTGACCACTAATGTAAGGGGAACTTCACACTGGCCACTAGTGTGAATGAAAGGATTTTACACCAAGCCCCAAAGTATTGAGAAGCTTTACACTGACCACCAATGTACCTGAGACATTTAGCCTGCGTTCACATTTGTGTGTGTGTCGAGAACGCATGCAAAATCGCTTTTCTGACATCACAGAAATGTGCTGCCCTTTAGAAGATACACAGGAGTGCTATTAAGTGCTAAGCGGAAACAGACACTAGTTACAGAGTAAAAACATCCCAGTGTAAAACCATAAAATAGAGAACCCCCCTCCCCCCAGCAAAGAACAAAAAAAAAAAACAATCAAATACAAAAGGGGGTAAGAACCCAGCCCTGGTACAGTCTTACCTAATTACCCTCCAGCCGGAGATGTGATTTACAGCAATTCCGTGCGGTGACTCCCTGCTCTATCATACAGGAGAATGTCTGCTCATGTGGTCCCTCCCTCCCCGATTCCCCCCTCACCTTCACCAGGAAATACAGTAACTTCTAGGTATATGAATAGGCCGTCTATTGAGAAAATCCTTACATTGGTCTCCAGCTTGCCCGCACTCTTCTAGCTCTCCAAAAACTTATCTTTCAGACCAATACAGGAAACCCCAGGATCAGTGACTGTAGCTAATCATATAGTTAATCCGAAACGGTGTCTACAGAAGCAGGGCCGATCCTAGGGTCACAGACGCCTGGGTGCAGAAATATTTCTGGCACCCCCACGTGGGCGTGGTCATCTTACCAACTCCTCCCCTTTACAAATGTTTCTATGACAACGACTTCAACACAGAGATGTTCCCGTAAGAAATCTTCGTTACCCTGGGATCCTCCCATGATCTTTTACCAATAAATAAAATACAGGAAGAGCGTACACTAATGAGACCTGGAGGGGAGTCTCTCTGATGCACACAGAGGGGGCTTCTGTTAGAGAGTCTATTAGAAAGAGCCCCCAGACATAGTACAGGAGATGGTCAGAGACTGTAGACATGATACTAGAGACGGTCAGAGACTGCAATCATAGTACAGGAGATGGTCAGGCTGCACACAATACAGGAGATGGTCAGAGACTGCAGACATGTTACAAGAGATGGTAGTAAATAATGGCCGATCGGCCCTCTCACCTGACCCAGCGATACAGCAACAACGGTTCCTCTGATCAGGAGTCAGCTCACTCTGAATTGCCCGTGGCGACTCCGCTGGGTAGAGCCCAGATCTGTATTCCTGCAATGACTCTATTCCTTCCTCCACCAGGGATGGTGCCAGGCTGTGTGGCTTTTTCTCTCTCTGATGGTGTTCTCTCAGCACTGCCCTCTCCCTCTGGAGTCCTGGGTGCCCTTCCCTGAAAGCTTCCCCGGGCTCCTGGCTCTCTCTCTCCCATTCAGCTGAGCATGCTGTTTGGGCTGCAGTTTCCGTGTTACAGTGGGGCTGCCAGTCCTTGGGACCACATGTCCCACAATCCTTTTCTTTGCTCCTTTGTTTTTTCTTCCCTGGCCGTTATGAAGGCGGGGAAGAAACATAGTGCGCCGCTCACTAGTACAGCATCGCACGAGGAGGTGTGGGAGAGGGGAAATAAGAGCCCGCAGCTGCAGTGGCATCACTAGGGTTGGTGTCACCTGGTGCAGTAAAACATGGTATCACCCCCTCCACCAACTATAGTCGTCCCTCAGTACAGACCCCACTCCATTAAGTATAGACCCCCCCTCCGTCAGTGCAGACCCTTCACTAAGTATAAATACCTCCCTCAGGACAGACCCCCCCCCCATTAGTATAGACCCCCAGGACAAAACACCCCCCTTTATCAGTATAGACCCCCCCTCAGGACAAACCTTTCCCCCCCGACATTAGTACAAACCCCCCAGAACAAACCACCCCCCCCCCTCCATTAGTACAGACCCCCCCAGAACAAACCACCCCCTCCATTAGTATAGACCCCCCAGGACAACCCCCCCCCCACATTAGTACAGACCCCCCCACATTAGTATAGACCCCCCAGGACAAACCCCCCACATTAGTATAGACCCCCCCAGGACAACCCCCCCCCCACACATTAGTATAGACCCCCCAGGACAACCCCCCCCCCACATTAGTATAGACCCCCCAGGACAACCCCCCCCCACATTAGTATAGACCCCCCAGGACAACCCCCCCACATTAGTATAGACCCCCAGGACAACCCCCCCACATTAGTATAGACCCCCCAGGACAAACCCCCCCCCCCATATTAGTATAGACCCCCCAGGACAAACCACCCCCCCCACATTGGTATAGACCCCCCCAGGACAAACCACCACCCCCCCCCCACATTAGTATAGACCCCCCCAGGACAACCCCCCCCCCCCACCCCACATTAGTATAGACCCCCCCGGGACAAACCCCCCCCCACCCCACATTGGTATAGACCCCCCGGGACAAACCCCCCCACATTAGTATAGACCCCCCAGGACAAACCCCCCACATTAGTATAGACCCCCCAGGACAACACACCCCCCCCCCCACATTAGTATATAGACCCCCCAGGACAAACCCCCCACCCCCCCCCCCCCCCCCCCCCCCCCCCCCCCCCCCCCCCCCCCCCCCACATTAGTATAGACCCCCCAGGACAAACCCCCCCCCCCCCCACATTAGTATAGACCCCCCACCCCCCCCCCCAGGACAAACCCCCCCACATTAGTATAGACCCCCCAGGACACACCCCCCCCCCCACATTAGTATAGACCCCCCAGGACAACCCCCCCCACATTAGTATAGACCCCCCAGGACAACCCCCCCCCCCCACATTAGTATAGACCCCCCAGGACCCCCCCCCCCCCCCCCCCCCCCCCCCCCCCCCCCAACCCCCCCCCACATTAGTATAGACCCCCCAGGACAACCCCCCCCCCCCCACATTAGTATAGACCCCCCCCAGGACAAACCCCCCCCCACAATTAGTATAGACCCCCCCCCCACCCCCCCCAGGACAAAAAACCCCCCCCACATTGGTAAAGACCCCCCAGGACAAACCACCCCCCCACCCCCCCCCCCCCCCCAACCCCCCCCCCCACCCCCCCCCCCAGGACAAACCCCCCCACCCACCCCCCCCACATTAGTATAGACCCCCAGGACAAACACCCCCCCCACCCCACATTGATATAGACCCCCCAGGACAACCCCCCCCCCCACATTAGTATAGAACCCCCCCCCCCCAGGACAAACCCCCCCACATTAGTATAGACCCCCCCAGGACAAACCACCCCCCCCCCCACATTAGTATAGACCCCCCAGGACAACCCCCCCACATTAGTATAGACCCCCCAGGACAACCCCCCCCCACATTAGTATAGACCCCCCCAGGACAAACCCCCCCCCACATTAGTATAGACCCCCCCCCCAGGACAAACCACCCCCCCACATTGGTATAGACCCCCCCAGGACAAACCACCCCCCCACATTAGTATAGACCCCCAGGACAAACCCCCCCACCCCACATTGATATAGACCCCCAGGACAACCCCCCCCCCACATTAGTATAGACCCCCCCCCCACATTAGTATAGACCCCCCCTAGACAAACTACCCCCCCCCACATTGGTATAGACCCCCCCTAGACAAACCACCCCCCCACCACTAGGCTAATTAAAACCACCCGGGCGGCAGCTGGAGAGGACAGTGTGCAGCCGCGCCGCCCGGGTGGAGAACAGAGCGTGTGTGATGCTTGTGCTTGTGGGCAGAAGGCGGAAGTTAAACACAGGACTCCTCCTGTGTTTAACTTCCGCCTCCTGCCCACAAGCACCAGCATCACACACGCTCTGTTCAAGTCGGGCTCGGCCACTGAGCGCCCCACCCCCCCCCGTGGCGTCACTGCGCGGCCGCGGCCGCGACGGGCGGAGAGAGCCGCGCCGCCTACGGACAAGGAGAGGAGGAGGGAGCGGAGCACTCTGGCGCTCCAGCGCCCCCACCTCTGTGGCGCCTGGGTGCACTGCACCCCGTGCACCACGGGACGGACCGGCCCTGTACAGAAGCCATCCATCCCCCCCAAACCTTGTCAAATTTGGCTAGAGCCCTTCTATTTAGATAGGTAGCTTTATAGACTGGCACTGCTTTGTTGATCAGGGATTTCCAGGTCTCCAAGGTTGGGGTAGACGAACTCTTGCACGTAATTTGTAATGAATTAAATGGTCTCTGGTAGAGACTAAGTACAGAGCTGTCTTTAATATTGACTGGACCCTGGGCAAACATTTTCTTGGGGCCCCCTATTCCATGCAATTTCGCTCTCCGCATGCTTTGAGACATACAATAAATAGCAGCTAGACTCAAAATCAGTTTACTGAATCAGATCAGCGATTGGTTGCCAGAGGTTACAGTGTATCATTACCGCTCACTGGCTGCTAGAGATTACAGCACACATTATGGCTCACTGTTATTTACTAGCGGTTACAGCACAAGATGTCTCCTTGTTGATTGGTTGCTAGAGATTACTGTACATCAATACTGCTCACTTATTGAATGCTAGAGGTTACTGAACATGTATACCACTCACTAATTGGTTGTTAGAGGTTATTGCACATTATTACTGCTCATTGATTGGTTGCAAGAGGTTAGTGCAGAGCATTACTGGTCGCTAAAGTTTACAACACATCATCTCCTCACTGCCGGCCTGTGTATTCACATGCACCAATATTCAGGGTGCTTTGGCACCATGTTATTTTGTAGAAGGGTTCCACCTCCAATTTGCTTACTTCTGCAGAACATGATGTTAGGCTTAATGACCACAGTTGTAGGCAGGACTTTCAAGCATGCTCTTTTACCTCCCCAGTGGGCAGCATTCAGGAGAAGTGATGGTGGGCGTGACCTCAGCGGGCAATGATATACATATGAATATCGTCTCTATTTAACGAATCAATTCCGCGTTCCACGACTAATTACATATTAATGCCACCACTATTTACATATCAATGCAGGTTATTTACATGTAAACACAGGGTCTGCAGGCGAGTCCTCTGTACATGGCAATAGGGCAGAGCTGAGCAGCGGCAGCAGAAGTTTACACTGAGATATCGGGACACAGCACGGGACTAAAACTTCAAGGGATAAGGGAATTTAAACTGGGATAGTTGGCAAGTATGAGGCACCTGCTTTGGGCCCCACTACAATGATGGAGCCCATGGCAGCTGCCCCTTTTGCCTTGCCTTAAAAACGGTCCTGACTAAGTATTGGAACGCGGTCCTCCACATGTCGTCCCAATCGTCCCTATCTAGAACTGGGGCCACCGCCTCCCAGGCCAGCCTACAAGGTGCCATTAACGTGCCCGTTTATTGGAAAAGGTCCTAGTGCCATTAATTGTTAATGACGCCCTCACACATCTGCTGACATGTGCAGTGCAACAGTGTGATTTTTAAAAAGCGTTAGGGACTTTCTTCCATATTTCCATCAATTAGAGCAGCTCATTGAAATAATTGGGCTTCCCTACATGCTACCTACATCTTTATCCACCCTATCAGTACACATTTGCATCCTAAAACCTATGCTAACCTCTGCACCCCAAACCTCCCCATCCTCTCCACTCCAACCCTACACCCCTTTAACTCTACCTGCCTCCTCTGCTCATTTTTACACCCACCTTCCTTACCTCTATACATCCCCCTCCCTGCTCACTTGTGCACCCCAAACAAATTCCTTCTCTGCATACCTCTGCACACCCCACACTACCCTCCCCCCACACAGATTTGCTTGTCATGAGTCAACGTGCGTTTCTTTCATGTGTGTTATGCATCTTGACATGCCTTTCAATGCATATTGAATTTTAAATTTGGATTGGATAGGGTTAAAGCTGAACTCCAGGTATAGTTATACGGTAAGTACCCCTGCGCCTGCCTGATGTATAAAGAGATGGTCTGGTACTGCAGCAAAACACTGAGAGAGATGTCAAACTCCAAGTAGAATATAAAGTAAGGGTAGTGTTGCGCTGTACAAAAGGGTTTCAATCAATATTGTGTAAAGTGCTTGGTGCAATAAATTATAATTACATTGACATACACTTCTTAGTAGAGTATATAAAAAAATATATATATATAAAAAAGTTTTTTGCAACCTTGTGCGTGAATAAAGTGCAACCTGTGCATAAGAAACTAGAGTAAACAATCTTCATCAATGAATACTCTACAAGTGCCGTAGTGAATAAGGTAAAGAGTAGTAAAATAGATCAATAAAATTATATATAGTTGCTTGAAGGTGAAATAAAAGGCATATAAAACGTAAAATGATACAATTATTCTTGCTAATGCAGATATTTCCAAAACGCATGAGAATGCGTTCTCGTGCAATAATAGAGGTATATCTATACATAAATATTGCAACTATTATAGTAAATAAACAATATAGTGAACAGCCAAATTATATTTGGTGTATAAATAGTGGTGAGTCCGTGAAAAACATCCCTATATCTGTAGGGACTAAAGTGCGGGTTGACGGTGACAGTGGTATCAGTCCCAGACTGGCAGGAGAAGGTGCTGGTGTATGCTAGTAGTCTGTCTCCAGGGTGCTGTGCATATGGGTAATGGGTGACTTCTGTTCCTCTGTATAGTAAAGATGTCCCCTTACCTTACTGCTGTAAGGTTACAGCCTTTGGATATACAATTCCTGTGTGCCTCTGGATTCCCCTGGATGGCGTCCCCTAGGTGGGTTCCCTCTGGGTCGCCTAATCTGACGGAACACCGGCACTGATGTAGATGAGAAGGCCTGGCTCGCAGTCTCCGCTCTAATTCATCTCAAAGGTGTTCTATCGGGTTGAGGCCAGTCAAGTTCCTCCACCCCAAACTCGCTCATCCATGTCTTTATGGACCTTGCTTTGTGCTCTGGTGCGAAGTTGGAACAGGAAGGGGCCATCCCCAAACTGTTTCCACAAAGTTGGGAGCATGAAATTGTCCAAACTGTCTCGGTATGCTGACTCCTTAAGAGTTCCCTTCACTGGAACTACGGGGCCAAGCTCAACCCCTGAAAAACAACCCCACACCACAATCCCCCCTCCACCAAATGATTGGAACCAGTGCACAAAGCAAGGTCCATAAAGACATGGATAGCGAGTTTGGGGTGGAGGAACTTGACTGGTCTGCACAGAGTCCTCAACCCGATAGAACACCTTTTGGATGAATTAGAGTGGAGACTGTGAGCCAGACCTTCTTGTCCAATATCAGTGTCTGACCTCACAAATGCGCTTCTGGAAGAATGGTCAAACATTCCCATAGACACACTCCTAAACCTTGTGGACAGACTTCCCAGAAGAGTTGAAGCTGTTATAGCTGCAAAGGGTAAACCAACTCAGTATTGAACCCTACAGACTAGGAATGGGATGCCATTAAAGTTCCCTGATGCGTGTAAAGGCCGGCATCCCAATACTTTCGGTTTATATTATGTACATTTTATTGGGCTGGGTATACACTTTACACGTGTTTTCTTTTAATATCTGCCATGCAGCACACTCCGCTGTGAACTATTCCGTCTTCATTGTTAAAGCAGGAAGAAGAAGTGTTAAGTTTCTCCCTTCCTGTCCTCCACCCAGCATCTTCATCCCTAATCACCAATGCTGACGCTGGCTCTGATTGGCTCATCAGAACTTGGATAAACGGATCTACACGGTGCTGGGCTTTCTGACCCAGGGTGTGCAAGAGCGTCTTTACAGAACAATAAATGAGATTAGCAGGGCCTCACCGGTGACAGCTGGAGAGGGACACATGCAGATGCTGCCTATAGTCCTGCAGTTGACCAGCACAGATTGAAGGAGTTTTACTGGGTGGAAAATGTCCCATTAATATGATTAACACACAGATTGCAATAAGCTGGTTGTTGAGAGCGGTCAGTCATTCACAGTCCTCTCACCATCTCATGCAGGGACAGCTCCACCCTAAACAGGAATGCTTCCATGGAGGGGGGGCAGGGAAGGCGTGGCGTGGTAGGTAAGGCTGGGTTGGGGGACTTCCATCTAAAGGACACAGGTTCCTATGGTGTGCGACCGGAGGTCATTTTAGGATAAATGCTCCCTTTAGCAGTCTCTTGTACCTTGGCAGCATTCTCTCTAGGATCCTTGTGCATTTCTTGCAGTTTCTTTTTTTTTTTGCAGTATTCTGTAGTTTTGCCAGGCTCCTTTACCTTCGCAACAAGTCTCCATCAATCTCTTGTAACTTGGCTGCAGTTTTTTGCAAGCTCTGCGTATAACTTTCAGAATACTTTATTAATACTTTATTAATCCCAAAGGAAAATTCAAAAAAATTCTGTTATTTAGCTTAAATGGAGAGAAGCAGGAGGGGCTGAGATCCCCCTGTGCTGGTCGGCCCCGATCTATGGGGAGAAGCGGGAAGGGCTGAGATTCCCCTGTGCTGGTCGGCCCTGATCTATAGGGAGAAGCGGGAGGGGCTGGGATCCCCCTGTGCTGGTTGGCCCCGATCTATGGGGAGAAGCTGGAGGGGCTGAGATTCCCCTGTGCTGGCTGGCCCCCAATCTATGGGGAGAAGCGGGAGGGGGCTGAGATTCCCCTGTGCTGGTCAGCCCCAATCTATGGGGAGAAGCTGGAGGGGCTGAGATTCCCCTGTGCTGGTCAGCCCCTATCTATGGAGAGAAGATGGAGGGGGCTGAGATTCCCCCGTGCTGGTCAGCCCCGATCTATGGAGAGAAGATGGAGGGGCTGAGATTCCCCTGTGCTGGTCGGCCCCTATCTATGGAGAGAAGTGGGAAGGGATGAGATTCCCCTGTGCTGGCCGGCCCAGATCTATGGAAAGAAGCAGGAGGGGCTGAGATTCTCCTGTGCTGGGCGGCCCCGATCTATGGAGAGAAGCGGGAGGGGCTGAGATCCCCCTGTGCTGGTCGGCCCGATCTATGGAGGGGCTGAGATTCCCCTGTGCTGGTTGGCCCCAATCTATGTAGAGAAAATGGAGGGGCTGAGATCGACCTGTGATGGCTGGCCCCGATCTATGGAGAGAAGCGGTAGGGGCTGAGATCCCCCTGTGCTGGCCGGCCCCTATCTATGGAGAGAAGCGGGAGGGGCTGAGATCCCCCTGTGCTGGCCGGCCCCTATCTATGGAGAGAAGCGGGAGGGGCTGAGATCCCCCTGTGCTGGCCTGCCCCTATCTATGGAGAGAAGCGGGAGGGGCTGAGATCCCCCTGTGCTGGCCAGCCCCTATCTATGGAGAGAAGCGGGAGGGGCTGAGATCCCCCTGTGCTGGCCGGCCCCTATCTATGGAGAGAAGATTGAGGGGCTGAGATTCTCCTGTGCTGGGCGGCCCCGATCTATGGAGAGAAGCGGGAGGGGCTGAGATCCCCCTGTGCTGGCCGGCCCCTATCTATGGAGAGAAGATGGAGGGGCTGAGATTCCCCTGTGCTGGCCGGCCCCGATCTATGAAGAGAAGCGGGAGGGGCTGAGATCCCCCTGTGCTGGTCGGCCCGATGTATGGAGGGGCTGAAATTCCCCTGTGCTGGTCGGCCCCAATCTATGAAGAGAAGATGGAGGGGCTGAGATTCCCCTGTGCTGGTCGTCCCCGATCTATGGAGAGAAGCGGGAGGGGCTGAGATTCCCGTGTACTGGCTGGCCCCAATCTATGGAGAGAAGCGGGAGGGGCTGAGATCTCCCTGTGCTGACCGGCCCTGATCTATGGAGAGAAGATGGAGGGGCTGAGATTCCCCTGTGCTGGTTGGCCCCTATCTATGGAGAGAAGATGGAGGGGCTGAGATTCCCCTGTGCTTGTGGGCCCCGATCTATGGAGAGAAGATGGAGGGGCTGAGATTCCCCTGTGCTGGTCGGCCCCTATCTATGGAGAGAAGATGGAGGGGCTGAGATTCCCCTGTGCTGGTCGGCCCCGATCTATGGAGAGAAGATGGAGGGGCTGAGATTCCCCTGTGCTGGTCTGCCCCGATCTATGGAGAGAAGCTGGAGGGGCTGAGATTCCCCTGTGCTGGTCGGCCCCGATCTATGGAGAGAAGATGGAGGGGCTGAGATTCCCCTGTGCTGGTTGGCCTGATCTATGGAGAGAAGCGGGAGAGGCTGAGATCCCCCTGTGCTGGTCGGCCCCCGATCTATGGAGAGAAGATGGAGGGGCTGAGATTCCCCTGTGCTGGTCGGCCCCGATCTATGGAGAGAAGATGGAGGGGCTGAGATTCTCCTGTGCTGGTCGGCCCCTATCTATGGAGAGAAGATGGAGGGGCTGAAATTCCCCTGTGCTGGCCGGCCCCGATCTATGGGGAGAAGATGGAGGGGCTGAGATCCCCCTGTGCTGGCCGGCCCCGATCTATGGAGAGAAGATGGGGCTGAGATTCCCCTGTGCTGGTCGGCCCCTATCTATGGAGAGAAGTGGGAGGGGCTGAGATTCCCCAGTGCTGGTCGGCCCTGATCTATGGAGAGAAGTGGGAGGGGCTGAGATTCCCGTGTGCTGGTCGGCCCCGATCTATGGAGAGAAGATGGAGGGGCTGAGATTCCCCTGTGCTGGTCGGCCCCGATCCATGGAGAGAAGTGGGAGGGGCTGAGATTCCCCTGTGCTGGTCGGCCCCGATCTATGGAGAGAAGTGGGAGGGGCTGAGATTCCCCTGTGCTGGTCGGCCCCGATCTATGGAGAGAAGTGGGAGGGGCTGAGATTCCCCTGTGCTGGTCGGCCCCGATCTATGGAGAGAAGTGGGAGGGGCTGAGATTCCCCTGTGCTGGTCGGCCCCGATCTATGGAGAGAAAATGGAGGGGCTGAGATTCCCCTGTGCTGGTCGGCCCCGATCTATGGAGAGAAGTAGGAGGGGCTGAGATTCCCCTGTGCTGGCCGGCCCCGATCTATGGAGAGAAGATGGAGGGGCTGAGATTCCCCTGTGCTGGCCGGCCCCGATCTATGGAGAGAAGCGGGAGGGGCTGAGATTCCCCTGTGCTGGCCGGCCCCGATCTATGGGGAGAAGATGGAGGGGCTGAGATCCCCCTGTGCTGGCCGGCCCCGATCTATGGAGAGAAGATGGAGGGGCTGAGATTCCCCTGTGCTGGTCGGCCCCGAACTATGGAGAGAAGATGGAGGGGCTGAGATCCCCCTGTGCTGGCCGGCCCCGAACTATGGAGAGAAGATGGAGGGGCTGAGATTCCCCTGTGCTGGCCGGCCCCGAACTATGGAGAGAAGATGGAGGGGCTGAGATTCCCCTGTGCTGGCCGGCCCCGATCTATGGGGAGAAGATGGAGGGGCTGAGATCCCCCTGTGCTGGCCGGCCCCGAACTATGGAGAGAAGATGGAGGGGCTGAGATTCCCCTGTGCTGGCCGGCCCCGATCTATGGAGAGAAGACAGAGGGGCTGAGATTCCCCTGTGCTGGCCGGCCCCGATCTATGGAGAGAAGACGGAGGGGCTGAGATTCCCCTGTGCTGGCCGGCCCCGATCTATGGGGAGAAGATGGAGGGGCTGAGATCCCCCTGTGCTGGCCGGCCCCGATCTATGGAGAGAAGATGGAGGGGCTGAGATCCCCCTGTGCTGGTCGGCGCCGATCTATGTAGAGAAGATGGAGGGGCTGAGATTGCCCTGTGCTGGTCGGCCCCGATCTATGGAGAGAAGCGGGAGGGGCTGAGATTCCCGTGTGCTGGTCGGCCCCGAACTATGGGAGAGAAGATGGAGGGGCTGAGATTCCCCTGTGCTGGCCGGCCAGATCTATGGAGGGAAGCGGGAAGGGCTGAGATTCCCCTGTGCTGGCTGGCCCCGATCAATGGAGAGAAGCTGAGATTCCCCTGTGCTGGCTGGCCCCATCTATGGAGAGAAGATAGAGGGGCTGAGATTTTTCCCTGTACTGGCCGGCCCCGATCTATGAAGAGAAGCGGGAGGGGCTGAGATCCCCCTGTGCTGGCCCCGAACTATGGAGAGAAGATGGAGGGGCTGAGATTCCCCTGTGCTGGCCGGCCAGATCTATGGAGGGAAGCGGGAAGGGCTGAGATTCCCCTGTGCTGGCCGGCCCTGATCTATGGAGCGAAGCAGGAAGTGCTGAGATTCCCCTGTGCTGGCTGGCCAGATCTATGGAGGGAAGCGGGAAGGGCTGAGATTCCCCTGTGCTGGCTGGCCAGATCTATGAAGAGAAGCGGGAGGGGCTGAGATCCCCCTGTGCTGGCCCCGAACTATGGAGAGAAGATGGAGGGGCTGAGATTCCCCTGTGCTGGCCGGCCAGATCTATGGAGGGAAGCAGGAAGGGCTGAGATTCCCCTGTGCTGGCCGGCCCTGATCTATGGAGAGAAGCAGAAAGGGCTAAGATTCCCCTGTGCTGGCTGGCCAGATCTATGGAGGGAAGTGGGAAGGGCTGAGATTCCCCTGTGCTGGCCAGCCCCGATCTATGGAGAGAAGAGGGAGGGGCTGAGATTCCCCTGTGCTGGCCAGCCCCGATCTATGGAGAGAAGCTGAGATTCCCCTGTGCTGGCTGGCCCCATCTATGGAGATAAGCAGGAGGGGCTGAGATTCCCCTGTGCTGGTCGGCCCCATCTATGGAGAGAAATGGGAAGGGCTGAGATTCCCGTATGACGTCAGCCGACCAGCACAGGGGAGATCTCGGCCCCTTCTGTTTATATCCATAGATCGGGCCGCCAGCACAGGGGATCACATGACCACACTGCAGCGGTGTGGGAAAAGGTATTTAGCGTTTTTTTATTTAAAGAAAAAACAAAAAACAAATACACTATTATGAATGGCAGCATAATCCGAAGGGGGTACTTGTATATTTGCTGCAATAGGCCTCTTTTACACTAGTGCAACTTGCCCTGCGACTTGGGAGTGCAAAGTCGCATGTCGTACCCCATGATTTCCAATGATAGCTCAGCTCAGCTATGACTAAGCATCTATCCATGATGTAAAACGCGTTAGCTGGTTTTCCCTGTCTTCTATGCACAAGATTTGACTGTTTTGGGATTTTAATTGTTTAAATAAAGATCTTATCTATTTAAAAAAAACAAAAGAGGGAGAAAAAAATGCACTGAAACGCATCAAAAACACGCATGCAGAAAAGCATCCGGAACCCATTTGGACTGCGTTTCTATGGTGTCAACCGTCCCTAAATAAGGACATGTGTGTTCCAGTGCGTTTTAGGTGCGTTCTGGTGTGTTGATGCGTTTTACCGCGTTCTAGTACAGCTCAGTGCAAAAAAAATGCAGCATGTTCTATATTTTTTACGGAACTGGGACGCCCTGGAACTGACCGCACTGGTGTGAACTATGCCATTGAAAACCATATAACCTACTATCTATGCATTTTCGATGTAGAAATAAAACGCCACTGGACCGCATGTGGTGTGAACTGGCCCTGAAGAAAAAAAAGGGAAAAATGCACAAATCAAAAATGCTCCGGAACGAGTTAAAGAACGCACATGCAAAAAAGCATCTGGAACTGCGTTTCTATGGTGTGAACCGGCCCTTAAATATTACTACTACTGTTGGTGTTTTTACACAGTGCATCCTTATTAAAACAAACAATGCCAAATGAATCATTCTTTATTATTATTATAATGATTTATTATTATAATTGAATTATTATTTATTGCTATGAATTATTATAAATTAATCATTCTTTATTATTATAAATTATTTACTATTATATTTAAATTATTATTCTTATTATTATAAATTATTTTTTATTAATAAATTAATTATTATTATTAAATTAATTATTCTTTATTATTATAAATTAATTATTATTTATTGCTATAAATTATTATAAATGAATAATTTTTTATAATTTTTAATTAAATATTATTTATTATTTTAAATTATTATTATTATTATTATTCTAAATGAGTTATTCTTTATTACTATTAATTATTATAAATCAATCATTCTTTATTATTATAGATGAATTATTCTTTATTACTATAAATTATTATAAATGAATTTATTATTTATTACTTTAAATTATTATAAATCAATCATTCTTTATTATTATATATGAATTATTCTTTATTACTATAAAATAATATAATAATAATCATTCTTTATTATTATAAATTAATTATTATTATTATAAATGAATTATTCTTTATTACTATAAATTATTATAAATGAATTATTCTTTATTATTATAAATATTATATTTTATTATTATAAATGAATTATTCTTTATTACTATAAATTATTATAAATAAATCATTCTTTATTATTATAATATTATTGAATTATTATTTATTATTCTTTATTAATAAAATATAATAATAATCATTCTTTATTATTATAAATTAATTATTTTATTATTATTAAAATTAATTATTCTTTATTACCAAAAAAAGTATTATAAATTAATTATTTTATATTATTATAAATTAATATATTATTTATTTATTACTATAAATTATTATAAAATCAATTATTTTTTATTATTATAAATTAATTATTCTTTATTACTATAAAATAATATAATAATAATCATTCTTTATTATTATAAATTAGTTGTTATTTATTGTTATAAATCAATCATTCTTTATTATTATAAATTAATTATTCTTTATTACTATAAAATAATATAATAATAATCATTCTTTATTGTTATAAATTAGTTGTTATTTATTGTTATAAATCAATCATTCTTTATTATTATAAATTAATTATTCTTTATTACTATAAAATAATATAATAATAATCATTATTTATTATTATAAATTATTGTTTATTTATTGTTATAAATTAATCATTCGTTATTATTATAAATGATTCATTCTTTAGACGCATGAAGATGTTATTTAGAAAGCAATGGTGCAATGATAAATAAAGAAGTGTGGATGGATAGAAGTCTCTATGGAGATGGTGGGAAGTGGCAGGGCTGAGCCCCAGCAGAGGGCAGTGGGTGGGTGTGATGCCCCCAGCAGTGGTGAGAGCCCTGGGGCAGGTCTGAGTGGTGTGTCCCGCCCCCTCCTCCCTGTCTCTGGCTCAGTCTGGATGAAGCAGCAGCTGAGTAGAGTCTGATCCCTTGTGTGATCCCTCTTCTCTTCTCTCTGTGCCCCGGGAGGATGGCAGTGCCCGGACCCTACCACTGCCTGCTCCTCCTCTGTCTGCTCTGCAGGGCGATCAGCGGCCAGAAGCTGCTCCCCAATGGAGTCAATGGCTTCAGCCTGCACCCTCCTTACTTCAACCTGGCAGAGGGCACCAAGATCTCAGCCACAGCCACCTGCGGGGAGGGCGAGGATGGCAGACCTGTGGAGGACCTCTACTGCAAGCTGGTGGGGGGCCCCGTGTTGGGGGACCCCAGCCAGACCATCCAGGTACACATGGGGTTAAAGCCGGGGCTTTGTTGTATCTCTTGTCCCCCTGCTGTCCTATCATTGTTACTTTGTATCCGAACTTCGCTGATCTTTCACTTTCACTAGTCCGGGGAGTGCAGGGAAGGGGATGGGGGGCCCTCTACGATCCGGGCCCCTAAGGGACTGCTTGTTAACCCATTGGGCTCTGGGAGAGGGGCCCCTCACAATGGGTACAGCCCAGGGATCTGGGCACTTGTCATTTGTGGCAATTTTATAACTTTCCCCCCAAACATTCCATCTAAAACACCTGCAATGGATGCCAGATTCCCTGCTTTATAAACTGCCCATACATCATACAACCTGATTGTACGATCCCCTTTAGCTTTACTGAAACTATGTCATGTGAAGACAAACCCAAAAGGATCCTTGTAGCTGGTCTCAGGCGAGGCACGCTCTTATACCGAGAAGTTTGGTGGGAAATCTAAAGCTGGCTACACACTGTACAATTTTCTTGTACAACTTTCTTTTAGATTTACCAAAAATCTAAAGGAAGGATGTATAATGTGTATCCAGCTTTAGGCTACGTTCATATGTATGTGATGTGTTTTTGAGACCCATTTTCTGTCGCATTTTGCATTTTTTTATGCGTTTTGCGTTTTTGGGGGTGTGTTAATGTTGCTAGGAGGAGGTGTCTGTTGTCATGCAGGAAACGCGCCGTGTACATCCATCTTTTAGAGTGTGAGCTCCTACGAGCAGAGCCCTCTGATTCCTCCTGTATTGAATTGTATTGTACCTGTACTGTCTGCCCTCATGTTGTAAATCAGGGGGGTCTCCAAACTTTTTAAACAAAGCGCCGGTTTACTGTACTTCAGGCTTTAGGGGGGCCGGACTGGGGTCACAGGGGTAAAAAAAATTACAAAGCACCTATGATCAGTAGAAGGAGTTGTGCCCCATTGGTGTCAGTGGGAGGTATGCCCCATCATTGGTGTCCGTGGGAGGAATAGTGCCCCATCATTGGTGTCAGTGGGAGGAATAGTGCCCCTTCATTGGTGTCAGTGGGAGGAATAGTGTCCCATCATTGGTGTCAGTGGGAGGAATAGTGCCCCATCATTGGTGTCAGTGGGAGGAATGTGCCCCATCATTGGTGTCAGTGGGAGGAATAGTGCCCCATCATTGGTGTCAGTGGGGGAATAGTGCCCCATCATTGGTGTCAGTGGGAGGAATAGTGCCCCATCATTGGTGTCAGTGGGAGGAATAGTGCACCATCATTGTTCAGTGGGAGGAATAGTCCCATTGTTGGTGTCAGTGGGAGGAATAGTGTCCCATCATTGGTGTCAGTGGAATTAATAGTGCCCCATCATTGGTGTCAGTGGGAGGAATAGTGCCCCATCATTGGTGTCAGTGGGAGGAATAGTGCCCCATCATTGGTGTCAGTGGGAGGAATAGTGCCCCATCATTGGTGTCAGTGGGAGGAATAGTGCCCCATCATTGGTGTCAGTGGGAGGAATAGTGCCCCATCATTGGTGTCAGTGGGAGGAATAGTGCCCCATCATTGGTATCAGTGGGAGGAGGAATAGTGCCCCCATCATTGGTGTCAGTGGGAGGAATAGTGCCCCATTGTTGGTGTCAGTGGGAGGAATAGTGCCCCATTGTTGTGTCAGTGGGAGGAATAGTGTCCCATCATTGGTGTCAGTGGGAGGAATAGTGTCCCATCATTGGTGTCAGTGGGAGGAATAGTGTCCCCATCATTGGTGTCATTGGAAGGAATGGCACTTCATATTTGTGGGAGAAATTCCAAAGGGCCAGATAAAGGCATGCAAAGGGCCACATCCGGCCACAGTTTGGAGGCCTCTGTTGTAAAGTGCTGAGCAAACTGTTGGTGCTATATAAATCCTGTATAATAATAATTTATATGCGATTCCATTGAAGTCTATGGAGCCAAAAACACATCATACCGCATGTGAGAAAGTCCCCGAACCTTTCGGAGGAAACTGCACAGATGTGAATGTGACCCTCAGGAACTAATGTTAAATGGACTGTAGTGTGTTTCTGCAAAACGCATAGGTGTGAGCCTAAAGTAGATTGTAGGGTGTATGGCCAGCCGTGGCCTCCATTCACAATAGTGCGATTTCTCCTGGGCTGGCATGCAGGATAATGGAAATCACATTATTCTCTATGGCGCCTGTTCCTAGCAATATCACACAGTGCAGTGCACATTTTTGGAAGCTATTTTTTTTTTTTGTGAACTCTTCTTTAGTGAACTACACAAAAATAAAACTTCACACAATAACATATTACCACAAGTAAGGCATAGCCATCAACACAACCACCAAAACATGTATACTTTTTAAGATTTGAGTGTACTTTGGTGCCTATAAAGCCCATAAGAGTTCACTAACAAAAAAAATCGCTATGAGGGATTTGTTACTTTGAATTGTACTCACATCCACAGTACCACCCTGTGAGGATGCAAATATACGCTATTCACATTTTTGGAAAGGTGCAGGTGCTTTTTTTTGGTGCAGTGCGGTGTGTGTTCTTTTCCCCCCCTTATGCCCTGTATTGTTTTTTTTTTTTGGGTTAACAAACGCTTTAATAAAAAAAAAACTTCTGTGTGCAGCAGCCTCCCCAGCACCCCCTAATACTTACCTGAACCCCATCCCTCTCCATCGATGTCCACGAGTCCCTCGCCATCCGGGACTCTCCCTCCCGATTGGCTGAGATGCAGCAGCGGCGCCATTGGCTCCCGTGGAGGTCAATCAAAATCTGTTAGCCAATCAGGAGAGAGAGAGGGTGGGGCCGAACGGCAGCTCCGTGTCTGAATGGAAAGCTGCTTGCTGTGGGGGCACTCGACAGGAGGGATGGGACAGGAGCACAGAAGAGGGACCTGAGAACAGGAGGATATGGGCTGCTCTGTGCAAAACCACTGCACAGAGCAGGTAAGTATAATATGTTTGTTATTTAAACAGTCACTTTAAACATGTGCAATGAGTCAGCTCTCTTTGGCTCTATTATAGGGGTTGTAAAGGTTTGTGTTTTAAAAAAAACAAAAATGTCATACTTACCTCCTCTGTGCAGTTGGTTTTGCACAGAGTGGCCCCGTTCCTCCTCTTCTGGGGTCCCTCAGCGACGCTCTTGGCTCCTCCTCTTCTCGAGTGCCCTGTCGGAGAAGTGCTCTCCCTCGGGACACCCGTGGGGGCGCGCTCCCATGTCCCCTGCTGCTGCATTTATTGACACAGACAGCAGGACTCAGCCCCGCTCCCGGGCTCCCGCGTCATTGGATATGATTGACAGCAGCGGGAGCCAATGGCTACGCTGCTATCAGTCTAGCCAATCAGGGCAGGAGACACTAGCTAGAGCTGGTGTGCTCATCCCCGGTGTGAGAAAGAGTGGGTTCAGGTAAGTAAAACGGGGGCACTGGGGGGGCTGCTGCACTGCATCAGTGTAAACCTAGGCTCAGATGTTCATGCTGCTCCATTACCGATCTCTTTGCCAGAAAACCCTAAACTAACCCACAGGCACATCTAAAGGGATGCCATGGATGACTTTCTGATGTATCTTCATATGCAGATCGCTGTCTGTATCTGTAAAAGACATAATCAGGGAGTAGAAGCAAATTTGCATTGGCAGATGATCATCACACTGAAACTTTCAAATGACGGCAAGTGCAAGGGAAAGGTTATGGTTGCAAACTTTCTTGACTTGGCTGAAAAGATTTAGGAAGCCAGAAGTCAGGGCTGTGCCGCACATGTGGCCAACTGCGGTGACCACCCCAGGCAGCACGCATTGGAGGCACAGTGGGGCGCTTTTATCTTCAGCAGGGGATTAGTATCACTCTCTTGCAATTTTTTGCTGGTAATATTGGTACTATCACATCACTAGTGACAATGGGTAGGCCTCATTCAAACTGCTCTGCTCCATCAGCCAGGGTCCAGCACAGCAGCGTATGTGACTGAATGGCAGGCTTGACGTGTTGGGAATTTCATGACAGGAGGAAATCCTTTGACTGATCCCAACCCAGGTCTGAACTCTAAACAGGAAATGTAATCTGCAGTACCAAAAGGACATGAAATATGCCAATAATTCTGAACTGGAGCACCTTGTTCTCTCAAGAAATTACCGGACATCCCAGCCTATTGTACATTGCTGCTATCAACAGACAGGATGGGCAATAAATGCATTTTTTTTAAATATTATTATACAGCGCCAACAGTTTGCACAGTGGTTTGCAATTTAAAGGGAGACAGTACAGTTACAATACAATAAAATACATGAGGGTTAAGAGGGCCCTGCTCATAAGAGCTTACAATCTGATGGGAGGGCAAGTGGTACAAAAGCTTCTAAAGCCCCATACACACGGTAGGATTTTCGCATGGATTCTGTCCGATCGGACAATGTTGTCGAAAAATCCGACCGTGTGTATGCACCATCGGACAGTGTACGTCGGATTGTCCGACGGACAAAGTCCTATCTCCTGCTGGATAGATTTTTGGACAACACGGTCCGATCACACCAAATCCGATCGTGTGTATGGTAGTCCGACGGACAAAGTGCTACGCATGCTCAGATCACATTACAAGACCAAAGCTATTGGCTACTAGCCTCTACGTAGTCCCGTCGTAGGCAACAAACGTCACCACGTTCAGAATGATCGGATTTTCCGACAACTTTGTCCGACCGTGTGTATGCAACACCAACATCGGACAAAGTATGACGGACAGGATCCGACGGACCTGGTCCTCGGATAATCCGCGCGTGTGTATGGGGCTTTACTGTGGGGGATGAGCTGATGGAAGAGATAAAAATTCAGTTAGTTGGATAGGCTTCCCTGAAGAGATTCATTTTCAGGGATCGCCTAAAGGCAGCCACAATAGGAGAAAGTAAGAACGATTGAGATAGAGAGTTCCAGAGGGTGGCAGAGGCTCTGGAAAGTCCCGGAGATAAGCATGAGTGGAGGAGACAAAAGAGCTTGAGATCTTGGGAGGAGCAGAGAGGACGGTTTGGGTGATATTTGGAAACAAAATTGGTGATGTGGCTTGGGACAGAATTGTGAATGGCTTCATATGTTATTGTTATGCTGCGTCCACAAGACCGGACTTTCCGGCAGACTAGGTCCGACAGGATTAGTCAGTCGGACAATCCGATCGTGTGGGCTAGTCCATTCGTTTTTGGGAAAAAAAGTCCGGCAGACCTAGAAATAGAACATGTTTCAAATCTATCCGGCGGACTCAAGTCCGACGGACTTAAATTGGGAAAACCGTTCGTCTGTGTGCTGGTCCGACTGACCAAATACGATGCAAGGGCAGCTATTGGCTACTGGCTATTGAACTTCCTTGTTTAGTCACGTTTACGTTATCACATTCAAAACAAATGGACTTTGGAATGGACTTAGTCCGTTCATATGTGTGCAAGCCCTTTCGTTTGTAAAGTCCGTCTGACTTCTGCCAAAAGTCCTTCGGGAAGACCGTCAAACCTAGTCTGCCGGAAAGTCCGGTCGTGTGTATGCGGCATTACTGCTTTGAATTTAATTAGATGGGCTATTGGAAGCCAATAGAGTGATTGGGGGACAGGGGTGGCAGACACTGAGCGGTTGGTATTATGGATGAGTCTGCCAGCAGCATTCATTATAGACTAAAGAGGAGAGACCTTTGGAAAGGTAGGCCTATGCGAATAGTGTTGCAATAGTCAAGGCAAGAGATAGAAAGGGAGTGATTGAGTAGCTTGGTGGTTTCATTAGTTACAAAAGGGGTGAATTTTAGAGATGTTACGAAGGCGAAGTCTACAAGCTTTTGACAGTGACTGGATTTTGGGTCGAAAGGACAGGTCTAGGATCACACTTAGTACCCTGGTGTAAGGGAAGATACAACCATTATTTATGTTGCCTGTACATAGACAGATCTGTGGTTGGCATGTAATGTAGCTAAAATGGGAATTTTCATTTTAAAGGACCACCATTGCAAAAAATAGCCTGATGGCTCCATGGGCTTAATGCATTGAGTGATACTATCAGTAAATGAATTACTTTTTTACACACTTATGCTGCGTACACACGATCGAAATTCTGGCCAGAATAAGACCGATGAGAGCTTTTCATCTGAAAATGTGACTGTGTGTAGGCTCCATCGGAATTTTGCTGGCCGAATTTCCGACAGCAAAGAATTGAGAGCATGTTCTCAATTTTTCAGACGGAAAAGGTTTCTATCGGAAATTCCGCTCGTCTGTAGCAATTCCTACGCATGCTCGGAAACAATTCGACGCATGCTCGGAACCATTGAACTCGGCTCGTTGTAGTGTTGTACGTCACCGCGTTCTTGACGGTCGGAATTTGGTGTGACCGTGTGTAGGCAAGACAGTTTGAGCGAAATTCCGTCGGGAAAACCGCCAGAGCTTTTTCCGACGAGAATTTCGATCATGTGTACGCGGCATGAGATGCAAACTAAGCTGTCCAGCAGAAGTAAAAAGGACAGAGGTTTGGACAAACCATAATGCCCCATACACACTATCGGACTTTCGGACAACAAAACGGTGGATATTTGTTAGAAGGATGTTGGCTCAAACTTGTCTTGCATACACACGGTCACACAAATGTTGGCCAACAATTACGAACGTAGTGACCTACAAGACATACGTGGTATCTCAATTACGAACGCTAGTTATATCTCCGGCTTGTACTTGATTCCGCACATGTGTGGACTTTTGTCCGACGGACTTGTGTACACACGATCGGAAAGTCAGACAACAAACATTTGTTGGCGGAAAATTTGAGAACCTGCTAGCCAACAATTGTTGGTGGAAAGTCCGACAACAAATGTTCGATGGAGCATACACACGGTCGGACTTTCCGCCAACAAGCTCACATCCAACATTTGTTGTGGGAAAATCCGATCGTGTGTACGGGGCATTACACTGCAGAGTTGCAACAAGTTTTTTTTTTTTTATACCTGTTGTTTTAGTTTCTCCCGTTCTCTTATGATGGAGTGCTTGGTATGTATGTTAACATGGATCAAAATATAAAAAAAAAGAATATGAAATAAGAAAAGGCCAACGTATACTGAATGCTGTCGTATATGTTTCACATAATAATTTGTCCTTTAAGTGAACTGAGCCTTTAAGACAATGTTTAAATGCTATAGACAACTAGGAAAATCTATTTGTAAACTCCTAAAACTTCTTTTAGTGATCAAGTTTCCTTTCCGAGTCGAATTATGAGAATAATACCTGGCAGGGTGTGAAAAGCGTCATTATTCTGCAGGCTTGGCACTCCAACAGAACATTCTATACTTAATAACCCTCAAAAACGCCTCCTCCAGTTGTGTCTAGGCCACGTTTGTGTTGATGTGGTCGGGTAGAAATTGGGGAGGTATTTTGGTAATTTTTTAGCTTGTGTTTTATTTGTGTTGGTTTAATGAAGTCAGGCATGTCTTGGTATGTATGATTTAGCATGCAAGTAATATGGTGAAGACACAGTGTCGCCTATACATGCTTTGGCACGCCATGCAAAGGTAACTGATATTTTTTGGTTCTGATTCATGTTGGCCTACAATCAGGTGCTCTGGGATTAAAGTTAACCTTGAGTTAGATATGCAGTTTATAAACTCAGTATTGTATAATCTTTGATGAAAAAACTTTTTAAAGGCTTACATCTTTAAAAATTTGAAAGGGGAAATAAAGGCTATCCACTTTACAGTGCAAAAGTATTCACATTGGCATTTTTCGTGCCAAGGGGGTGAATACTTTATCAACAAAAAAAAAAAAAATGCGACTAAGTAGGCTTATATTGTATGCACAGCTCAGTGTGCAATCGTGATATGCTTTGGTCCCCAGATAAATTAACTCTCATGTGCAGCCTACTACCAACTCTGCTCTGAATTCAGAAGCACTGCAGCATCACAGGAAGCTTCATGAAGTGGACTTCAATGGCAGGATCAACAGGCCAAAGTTCTACTTTAACAAAACCCTTTCGTTTTCTTCCATGTAATTCTAGTAGTACCTCATTGACTGTCTGTTACCAGCATTGAGTTCAGGCAGGGGATGCCTTACAGACCAATACATCTGCATTGACAAGGAGAACATACAAAAGAAAAATGGCCCTGTACTTGAGTACCACTTGGAACAATGTACCACACAAATTTTTTGCCCATCACTGATTTTTGACAGGCTGCTGGCAGTGAGCTATACACACCACATGTGCTTCCCAGATGCCCAAATTTTGCCTGGTTTTTACACTGCACAGGCAAAAGAACCCATGGACTTGAAGTCTTAGCTGCACTCAGTGAACACATAGCCTACCTGCTTAGTGCATCTTCTTTTCATTTTGGCATATATTTTGGCCCTTTTTTATTGGCAAAATCCTTGGGGCTGCAAGGGTCTGGTGGACTGAGTCCCCTGTTGGCTTATTTTCTCACATAAGAAGCCTGGTGCTGAGATCCTCTGTCCCAACTCCTTGATGTTGAGATCCTCTGTCCCAACTCCTTGATGTTGCGATCCCCTGTCCTAACTCCTTGATGTTGAGATCCTCTACCCTAACTCCTTGATGTTGAGATCCTCTGTCCTAACTCCTTGATGTTGCGATCCCCTGTCCTAACTCCTTGATGTTGAGATCCTCTACCCTAACTCCTTGATGTTGAGATCCTCTGTCCTAACTCCTTGATTTTGAGATCCTCTCTCCTAACTCCTTGATGTTGAGATCCTCTGTCCTAACTCCTTGATGTTGAGATCCTCTGTCCTAACTCCTTGATTTTGAGATCCTCTGGCCTAATTCCTTGATGTTGAGATCCTCTGGCCTAACTCCTTGATGTTGAGATCCCCTGTCCTAACTCCTTGATGTTGAGATCCTCTACCCTAACTCCTTGATGTTGAGATCCTCTGTCCTAACTCCTTGATGTTGCGATCCCCTGTCCTAACTCCTTGATGTTGAGATCCTCTACCCTAACTCCTTGATGTTGAGATCCTCTGTCCTAACTCCTTGATTTTGAGATCCTCTGTCCTAACTCCTTGATGTTGAGATCCTCTGTCCTAACTCCTTGATGTTGAGATCCTCTGGCCTAACTCCTTGATGTTGAGATCCTCTGTCCTAACTCCTTGATGTTGAGATCCTCTGTCCTAATTCCTTGATGTTGAGATCCTCTGGCCTAACTCCTTGATGTTGAGATCCTCTGTCCTAACTCCTTGATGTTGAGATCCTATGTCCTAACTCCTTGATTTTGAGATCCCCTTTCCTAACGCCTTGGCGTTGAGACCCTCTGTCCTAACTCCTTGATTTTGAGATCTCCTTTCCTAACACTTTGTTGTTTAGATCCCCTGTCCTAACTCCTTGGTGTTGAGATCCCGTGTCTTAACTCCTTGCTCTGTTCCCATCTGCCTTGAATTTGGGCGTTCTCACCCACCTTGGGGGTCTTCATATTTGTCATGTTGCATTCTACTTAATAAAACAAATTAAAAATTCAACAATTTAGCATTCATAGAGGAGATCCTTGATCCTTTGTTGAGGGCTGGTATGCAAACCTGTTAGCTCAAGCACAGGAATCTAATTAAGAGGTGTTTCAGACATAAGAAACTGTTTATGATGATGTAACCATTTACCCAAATTTTTTTTAGATGAACTAAGTCATACCACTCTATTAGATTGTATGCTTTCGTGAGTAGGGCCCTCTTAACTCTATTGTATTTTATTGCATTGTAACTGTACAGTCTCCCTTTATGTTGTACAGTGCTATGCAAACTGTTGGCGCTATATAAATCCTGCATAAAAATAATACCACGTTGGCGATTTGTTTGCAGAGATTTTTTACAATTTCTCTCTAAGGAAATTGTAGTTATTTTCTATGGAATTGCCAAGCCGAGCTACAATCGATCGGCATGGCTTTGTTGCAAATCATTGAAGGAGAGCAATTTGTGGCAAGAAATGCTAACATAATGATGTAGCACAGGTTTGACCTTTTGCTGCCATAAATTGCCTATAGCGATTATGTTGCTAGCTACAAATTACTGTTAAAGGCTGGCATTAGCGATTTCTAGTAGCAATTTATCGGCTGCAACAAAATTGGCAGTATGTCAAAGCCTTAACCTTCCAATTCCCATTCCAGGGCTGCAGGCTATAAGTAGCCATATATTCCCATATGCGTCATGCAATGTGATCAAATAAAGCTTTGCTTGTGATCAGTGGGGCTTGTGAGAATTGTTGGTAGATGGTCACACAATAAAGTATATCTAATATTTCCAACTCATACACTATTTTACCAAAAGTATTGGGACACCTGCCTTTACACGCACATGAACTTTATTGGCATCCCAGCCTGAGTTCAATATTGAGTTGGCCCATCCATCTGCTTCAACTCTTCTGGGAAGGCTCTCCACAAGGTTTAGGAGTGTGTCTATGGGAATGCTTGACCATTCTTCCAGAAGTGCATTTGTGAGGTCAGGCACTGGCTCAAAGTCTCCGCTCTAATTTATCACAAAGGTGTTCTATTGGGTTGAGGTCAGGACCCGGTGCAGACCAGTGAGGTGCCTCCACCCCAAACTCGCTCATCCATGTCTTTATGGACCTTGCTTTGTGCACTGGTCAAAATCATTTGGTGGAGGAGGGATTATGGTGTGGGGTTGTTTTTTAGGGGTTGGACTTGGCCCCTTCGTTCCAGTGAACGGAACTCTTGAGGCGTTGGCCTACCAAGACATTTTCAACGCACCCAACTTTGTGGGAACAGTTTGGGGATGGCCCCTTTACTGTTTCAACATGAATGAGTGAGTTTGGGGTGTAGGAACTTGACTGGACTACACAGAGTTCTGACCTCAACCTGATGGGACGAATTAGAGCAGAGACTGCAAGCCAGGCCAGTTGAAGCTGTTATAGCTGCAAAGGGTGGGCCAACTCAATATTGAACCCTACGGACTAAGACTGGGAGGCCATAAAGTTCATGTGCGTGTAAAGGCAGGCATCCCAATAGTTTTGGTAATATAGTGTATGTAATTACTTACCAGTCCTTAGATGTGGTGGATGCATTTGTTTACATTTTTAGATTTTTTTTCTTCTCTTTAGTGATCTTGCCAGTAATATACTTCATGCCCTAGGGTGTTGTCACCCCAGGGCAGGACTGCAGAACAACTCTCCCTCTCATGTTCTCCATAACGTAGGTGTGAGTTTTTCTGTAGTCCACAGATAACTGGTAACAATTGGCACAGGAAGTTATCAATCCATATTAGCCGTATTCAGGTGGCATATTTAGGTGTTTTTTGCAATTATTGAAAATTTATAACAAAATGCTTTCAATGGTATATTTAACAGACAAATAAGAGAAAATTAATTGTAAGGATTTTTATACACCAGCAGGATTGTAAGGATTTTTTTACATATACCAGCAGATAAAGGAGCCTTCTCTGCAGTTGATCCATGTAAGTATGGGCACTATAAGGTAGTGTACCATTTAAGACCTTTGTCCTTGGTGTCCTCCATACAAGGAAAATTGACTATACATTTATGGTTACATGGAGAACTTGGATAATAATCTTGCTGCAGTAACTTTCTATCATTATTTTGGTGAGCGGTGGACGGGTCTAGCAGCGGAATGGTTAACAAAGCTTCCTTTTCAGCTTTGCAAACATTTTTCGATGTGCCTCTCCAGTCAAGTCAAACAATTGGAAGGGGGTAGGGTAGAGAACTCACTGATGTAAAGAATCCTTTTATACCAACTCCTGGAAGGTGTGTGGGGGGAGCATGGGGGCTGTGTGTGTGCAAACGTTGAACAAGGATTTCACATTCCTCATACACTTTACAGAACTCCTTAATTAGCTAAAGGAAAATTGTGAATCTGTGAATTCCTTTGAAATAACTTGATATAGAAGGTCATGGTAGAACAGTGTTGTCCCAACTTTGGCCTGTGAAAAACACTACATCAAGAACCTTAAACTGTCCATGCCCCACCTATAATTTAATAGTTGGAACTTTTTATTTTTCGTGACTATTCATAGAAATCTGGCGGATCTCCACATACAAACCAATCAGCTTCCAGGTTTTATTGACGAAGCTTAACTGAACAAGCTGAACTTAGAAAGCTGATTGGCTACCATGCACAGCTGCACCAGATTTTGCACTCTCTAGTTTTAGTAAATCAACCCCAATGTTTTCTTCTTCACTGGACATAACCACAATTTAGTTTCACAAATGCTACAGGCCTTTTTAGTAAATCGCGGGACCTACACCCACTTCTGCACACTAGTGCCGCGTACACACGGTCGGAATTCTCGTCGGAAAAAGCTCTGATGGTTTTCCCGTCGGAATTCCGACGGAATTTCGCTCAAACAGTCTTGCCTACACACGGTCACACCAAATTCCGACGGTCTGTAACACAGCGGCATAAAACACGTTCGACGGCACTATGAAAGGGAAGTTTAATGCTTGTGAGCATGCGTTGAATTGTTTCCGAGCATGCACCGGAATTTTGCGTGTCGGAATTGCATACACACGATCGGAAAATCCGATAGAAAGGTTTTCCGTCTGAAAAATTGAGAACAGGTTCTCAATTCAAAGTCCGTCGGAAATTCCGACAGAAAAAGACCGATGGGCATACACACGGTCGGAAAATCCGATGAAAAGCTCCCATCGGACTGTTTCCATCGGAAATTCCGACCGTGTGTACACCGCATTAGTCAAGCATGTTATATATAACCTCTCATGACTGCTTTTGGTCCACCCTGCCAGAACTGCCCACCGTCTCCCTATTCTTCCTCCATAGAAACAAACATAATGCACGGACAAGCTTAGTTGTGATTGTTTACTCAAAGTATAGACTTACAAATTGGCGCCAAACCACAAAGTGAAAGAGTCCAAAGTGCTTTTGTAATACCGTAACATCCAACTTATTTTGAGGGTAACAAAGCTACGCCTTCATCGGGGCTTAGAAAAATAGAATAAGCACTTGAATGGACTCCAAGGCAGCTATAATCAAATGGATCTATAACTGATATGCTGCAAATACTCTCTTTTTGGATTGGAATTATAAAAATCCAAAAAGTTCAATCTTTTTTTACTTGGCAGTCGATAGTGTTACCTAAGAGTGATCATTGTGTGCATGTAAAGTACTCCTAGCCATGATACTGTATCTACGGGAAACATTATTAGCTGTTGGGGTTCCCATTGCCCTAGCAGTCATGCATGAAGTATAATTCTAAAACTAAGACCCGTGTGATCAGTCCTCCTTTTTATAAATACCTTAACAGGAACCAATACATAAAGAATTATGCTTTTCATTGCTCGCCCCCTCCACACAAAGGGGGTTGCATGTTTTGACATTTGTTTCAGAAATGTGTTTGAAGAACCCCATTTCAGTTGGTTTGATTTGCATGTAAATGTATGTAGCAATTTTATCTAACACACCATAATATACTAATATAAGAAAATCTAGGATCAAGAGGCCTGTAAATGCTTATAGTTTTAGTAATAAAATGTCCGCCGTGATCCTCCCAACTTCTATAAGTGCAGTTAAGATAGTGATAGTAGCAAATAGAAATATCCTAAATGAGCATATTCACCCACCCAGTTAATCCATTGCTGTTTTTCTGGACTCCCCTGCTGCACTGCCCCATGCCAGGTCCTTGATCTCCAATTATGTCACTTCCGGTTACAGTAAACCGTCAGTAATTGGAGATTTCGACAACTTGCTGTTTTGACAACACCGGCAACCGTATACACTCCGGTACACGGTATTATGAGTGGATATTTTTAGTCCGCTCCGAGACTAACCTACAAAATGGCCGCCTCCACGTGGCGGCAAATTTTTCCTTGTTACCTGCTGTTGTGTCAAAACAGCAAAGTCTTCGTGTACCAGAGTGTACAAGCTTGCCGGTGTTGTGTCAAAACAGCAATTCATCGAAATCTCCAATTAATGATGGTTTACAGTAACCAAGTGACATAATTGGAGATCTTGTATTGGCTATTTCGACAGAACTTCGGCCCCTGATGACATGCCTTTAGGTCTGCATTCTAGCTCCTGTGTGTCCCGGCTCCTGCAGCCTCCAGGGATATGTGATGTGGATATCCCAGGAGCATGCAGGAGAGGACAATGGGACAAGGTTTGTTTTTGGAGTGAATATCCGCTTTAAATGTACTCAAACCTAATACATGTGTATTGGGTGGACTATGGCAGCCATAGTCACTTGCTGGCTGCTAATGTCAGGGTGGTAAAATTTCTTCATAGCAGTTAACTCTTTCTTATCTGTGGACGCTAGATATCCATATGTTGAAGTCTCACCCCCCCCCCCCCCAGCTGCATCCTCTATGTGTGCCCCCTTTATAAAAGCTATGGCCGGTGGACGGAGCTGGGATCTCTGCTGCCAAGGCCTCGCCACTAAAGTCCCTAAGGGGTTTAAGAAGCCAGAAGATGGTTTTCTTTACAACCAAATTATCAGCTAGGTTGAGCTTTTGGCCTTTTACACAAAACTGAAGACATATCATATGGTGTTATAGAAGTAAGCCAGTATATTGTGGTGATTTTGTTTCTATAGACTGCAAATGGCTATATGGGGGGGGGGACAGAAGCAAGTTTTAGAATGCTTTGCTGAATGAAATGATTCTTTAATTCAGCTTGTTTGTGTGTTGTTGGGTTGTTAGCATGAATATAATAACACATTATGCATGAGGCCCAGGCTTGGGGTTTGCCGTTGTCTTGAATACTGAGTTTCAGTATCTGTGAATAGAGCCTGGCATATCTAAGGTATTGTCCCTAGTGCTCTGTCTCTCCCACCTCTCCACCTCTCTGCCGCCTGCCTTGGTGAATGTAACAACCCCCCTTCTCCTTCCAACCCAGCTAAGCCTCTCCCCAAAGGTCACCATGGTGACCAGCGCTGCCCAGGCTACGGCGGACAATTACTGAGTGCCCATGCCATTTGCTGCCCCTGAGCTTAACCCCTTCATTTTCCCGGGAGCCCTGTGACTATGCAATGATCAGCACTTTCTGAATTGAATGCGTGGAATACTTGCTGTAAATGATAAAGATGCTTTGATGTAAAATTATTATATGCAATTCATTCAACTTAAAGTTGACTTCCAGTTGACTATATGGAAAGGTGACTCCGCAAAAGACTGACGTTTTATGATGGATTGATTGACTTACTCGCTGTCTTTTTATCCCATAAGAATATTAGCGAGGACTTCTCATAAAGTAGGAATGAAAAGAACAGGTGACTTGTTTCTGAAGGCACAAGTTCTGGATCTGTCATTCTTAATCTGGATTTAAAGCCTCCTCTCCTTTACATCCAAGGAAGCTTCCATCTTATCCTCTGTTTGATCTCCAGTTGCAATGGTGCTGTACATTTAATCAAGTATGACACCAGGAATTTGATAGCTTAAAGGGGATTTTCACCCTGGAAACAAAAAAGTTAAGTCAGTAGCTGCAAATAATGTAGCTGCTGACTTAAAAAAAAAACACACCCATCCAGGGATCCAGCGCCGTCCTAACCCATGCCAGTTCTTTGCCAGTCTTCGCGTCCTCTGCGCCAGCATGTTCAATGTGAGAAGCCAGCTTTGACTCCTTGCAACTTCACAGCCAGCTTCCTACTTTACATGTGCAAGCCGTGCTATGCTTTGTGAATGGTCCATATACATGTCCAATGTGCCAGAAGGCTGAGGGAAAAGAGAGGGCCGAACTTTGCTCCTGTCGCCTCAGCGGAAGTGGGAGCGGGAACCTCTCAAAACTAGGTAACCGCCCCCCTTCCAAAAAAAAATTATTCTAAATATTGCAGAGAAAGACTGAAGGAGGAAAAAAAGCATAACTGACTCTTTTGAGTGAAGTTCCGCTTTAATATTTCGGTTGAAAACAAAAGCAACGTTGACAATTGTCTTTCACGCCATGGCTTGAATGTAACTGTTTTGGGAGACCGTTTAAATTGATGCGTTCCACTTTTTAACTACATCTTTTTGATGACCATTTTAATATGTAAAATTGTATAAATGAGCACAGAGCCAAGTATGAAAGAAAACAGCATCTTACTATGAGGTGGAGATGCTAGATGGGGCCCATCCTCTCATGATGGTCTAAGCGAGGAGAAGGCTACATGTGACATGGAGGAAAATTGGGGTACATGGGAATTCACAGAGTAAGCTGTCAATTGTGCAAAGTGCAGAGGCCACCTATAGCACATAGGTGTAAAGCTGCCTACAAATATTAGGCAGAAGCCAGCTGGAAAACAATTTCTTACTTTTACCAACATTGCATTGAGGAAACTTGCATGTTTATAGAAGAGGGAAGGTGTAAAGCTGCAGACAATCCATCTCCCCCTCCCTGAGTATCCTACACTGGCTAACCGTAAAGGATCGGATCACATTCAAGACCCTCTGCCTGACACACAAATGCACACAAGGAGATGCTCCTCAATACTTATGCGAAAAAATAAAACACTACACTCCCAATCGCAACCTCCGATCGACCAACCAAAACCTCCTCCTCATTCCCAAGTCCCGGTACAAATCAAGGGGAAAATTAAGATTTGCAGTCCAAGGACCACGGCTATGGAACGCTCTACCTACCAACATCCGCTTGGAAGGAAACCATCAGGCCTTCAGGAAAAAACTCAAGACCTACCTCTTCTAAGACGGAATCAACGCAGGTCGGATCAAGCGCCTCCAGGCGATTCAGTTCGCAGTTGCAGCGCTATACAAATCATTTATTCATTCACAATGGGATACAATAGAAATAGGCTGGGAAGGTTCACCCTGGTCTGCCATCTTCCCTTTAGCAAACTCATCCAGTGGTCTACAAATATTAGGGAGACCACCTAATCAGAATGACTACATTGGACATTCGTTTTCCAATGTCAGAAGGTCTCTTGAGGCTTGGTTCTTACCAGTGACCTCATGCATTTTTCTCATGGACATTAGAATATCCTCTGTTTTCAGAAGAACCTGTACACAGAATTTGCCTTGCAGTATGCTTCGAAAAAAAAAAGGGCCTACCATTTTTGATATATTGACTTGCACTCTTATTGTGCAAGTTAATTTAGATGGAGTCTTTCACAAACACCATACCACAGACCTGAAACGTAAGTCTGTGCATAATGCATGCATTTGTTGTGAATGACCTTTCCACCATATACGTGCGTTGTAGACGGTTTTTGTTTTGCATCCAGCTTTGGTTTACCAGGTCTTCCAGGTCCTCTGATTGTGACAGCTGGATCCTGAGAATGTTCACTCTCTGCAGGGGTACATCAAGATTAGGAAGTAAAATGAGATTATTAAATGGAACACAGCCCGGTCCTCATAAAAATAACATTCGTTTTTTCCTCTATTCGTTTTCCTCTCAACAAACTCAAGAGCGCTACGCTCAAAAATGCTGATTTCAAGATTGCTAAGCTCAGTAATGCATTTTAAATGGATAAACTGAAAGAACAGATTTAAAGGACCACACAAGTACTTGTCTAATCTAAAAGAAAATGCGTCATACAATAATTATGTATTAACATAACACTTCCCTATACCTAACATGCAATCTTATTACCCTTGCATATAGAGATTTTACCTGCTCTGCCCTGCACCAGGTTTGCAGATCATGGGCCTAAAATATGAAAGTGTCTGAAAGATGAACTTTTACGTTTCTTGTAGCAACTGATTAGATTCTGCTTTTCTGTATTTGATATGAAGAATATAGATAACGGGTGCAATGCTTCCACCCCGTGTGGTAATAAAAGCTAATCTTACTGTTTTTAGTGGATGCTACAATAAAGCCCATCTCCAGGACATGGATGAGCAAGTTTGGGGTGGAGGATCTTGACTGGCCTTCACTGACCTCAACCCGATAGAACACCTTTGGGGTGAATTAGAATGGAGACTGCGAGCCAGGCAAGAATGGTCAAACATTCCCATAGACTTCTAAACCTTGTGCCAATACTTTTGGTAATATGGTGTGCGTGCGGCGTGCAATAAAGCCCACCCTTTTATTGCTACACATGTGTTAGGTAGTCGTAAAGCGGTTAAGCCCCTGGTGCCCAACCTGTGCAGCCCTCAGAACCCCTGCTGCCACTAATCTGTGTTTCCATAGTGCCCTGTTATAGTAGTGATTTCTATCAGTCTCTTGTAATATGTCTCTAGTCTATGACTGTCTCTTAAAGCATGCCACCCAGTCTCCAACAATTCCAATAGCATGTTCATACAGTCACTGACAGTCTCCTGTATCATGTCTGTAGTCTCTGACCATCTCTTTTTTTTTGGTAATTCCTTTATTTGCCAAAGAAAGTTACACGTAACAATCAAGAAAAATAGTATTTACAGTATCTCAAATAGAAAACAAATAGGTAAATAATCGGAGGCCGGGTCCGAGAACAATGGGCCCGGCGTTGCACAGAGTGTGTGGCCATAACAGCATATACTTATTGCTAGATAGTGCTCAATACGTCACACTAGAGTGTCTTAGATATATTTGTGTAGATGGTCTAGACACATGTGCTCCAATGATTGAAACAGTGAGACTCTAATACCACATATAATATTCGGTGGAATAAGGTAACTTAGCTTGGAATTTTCCAGGTAACGTAGCGGGGGTTAATTCTTCCCCTGGGTTTACCAAGCCCAGGGATGTGGCAATATGAAAGCAGGATATGAACCAGAATATACATCATATCTGAAGGGTGTATCCCATCACTGGGTTTTCAAAGGGTGACTAAAAATGGGGGGTGTGAGGCAGGGGGAACAACCAGAATGGGGGGTAGATGTTGGGGGTAAGTGTGCCCCCGGGCAGAAGAGACATTTTGGGGGGGGGAGAAGTCTGACCATTTCTTGTATCATGTCTGCAGTCTCTGACCATCTCTTATAGCATGTCCACAGTCTCTGACCATCTCTTGTATCGTGTCCTTAGTCTCTGACCATCTCTTGTAGCATGTCCTTAGTCTCTGACCATCTCTTGTATTGTGTCTGCAGTCTCTGACCATCTCTTGTATCATGTCTGCAGTCTCTGACCATCTCTTGTACCATGTCCACAGTCTCTGACCATCTCTTGTATTGTGTCTGCAGTCTCTGATCATCTCTTGTATCATGTCTGCAGTCTCTGACCATCTCTTGTATCATGCCCATAGTCTTTGTTTATACCCTGTCTGCTGTCTCTGATACTGAATTCTATGTTTGGCCCTTTGGTGGTTTTGGGGGCCACACTTGAGGCCCCCCTATATTAAGAAAGTTGACCACAACTTGGTTAAACATAATATGTTTTGTTTTATATAGTATGAATGTGTTTCCTTTTCTCTCTTCTGCTCTTTGTGTTTCCTTTCCTCTTTCCTTCTCTCTTACACCCCTTCACCCCTCCCTTCCCGATCTCTCCTCCGTTCTTTCTCCAGTCCCTCTCTCTTTCTAACCTAAATGTCTTTTCTCCCTCTATTCCTCCCTTTCCCCCTCTTCTCTCTCCCTCCTCTGCCCTCTCTGCTTTCTCTTCCTATTTCATAAAACCCCATTCTTTCCTTTGTCTCGTCCATTTATAGAGTGGTTTCCCACCTGCGGGGCGGCCAGTCCGTGACTCTACTACCTTTCCTCTACAATACTCCATTGCATTATTCCATGCTTCCTAATAAAACCCGGGCACATGCCTTGACACATGCCTGAATAATCTGACCATTAATCATGTGCTACTATGACACTTTGCACTTTTTCCTGCTGACATTAAAACACAGACGAGCAGTGGGGTGTGATGTCCGGGCTGGTGGACAGAACAGTGAGGCAGTGTCAGACTGAGAACCAGAGATACCAACAAGTGGAAAACAGATCGGAGAAAGGGCACTGCTGGGGAGGAGGGAGAGGAGGGGGGGTATGGGAACAAGATTGAGACAAAGACAAGCAGGAGGGGGAGCAGAGAGCTGGCACAGCAGACTCCCTCAAGTGGGCACAGCACATTGATTAGCGAGAAATAGAACTTCATAACTTAATATAGCTTTCCTGCTGGTCACCATGGGAAAAAACGCATGCTAGAGTATACAGTAACCTCCAATCCCCAATCACCTTTTATTATTTAGTAGGCAATAGGCTAAAGAAAGCTGAAATCTGATTGGTGGCTAGAGTTTACTGTACCATGTACTCCATCGTTGAGTTTTGAGTTGCTTTTTTATGTAGCTTTGTCTTAAAGGGACACTAAGCGATAAATGCCCCTCTTGCGTAGACATTCCAAAGTTCTGAGGCTTCTGCCAGGTCCACCATATTGGATGTGATGTTAACGGCCCCAGCAGACTCAGAGCTCTCCCTCAAGTGATACTCTACAGCAGACCTGGGCAAATTGTGGCCCCCAGGGCCACATACGGCCCTCGATGCCTCCACTTTAAGCTAGCCTCTCACGTTCATCGGTGAGTTTGACAAACTGTGCCATTTGTCTGACTCTGCAGCTAGGGTGACCACATTTCGAAACTGCCATTCAGGGACAAAAAAAACCACATCCCATAAATCAGCTTTTACTGTAATGAATCACAGTACAGCCAGGGCAGCGGGTGCGCTCTCTACCCAGAAGCACTGATCACGCCCCCCAAAAAAGGCCGCCACATCGCCCTTTTGATCACTGACAGTACTTGTCCTGGCTGGCCCTGACCCTTTTTACCTTGTTCCAACGCTGGCTCTACACTGCCCTGCAGTAATTGGACACAAGAGGTGGGATTTATGATTTCTCCAATCACAAGCAGGGGGTGGGGATTGTGCGTCTCCAGACATTACCGGCCAGGACAAGTACAGTCAGTTTCATTCCCGGGACACTGTATTGTCCTCAAATGAAGGTGCCCGGGACCTGAGATAGACCTACAAAATGCGGGACTGTCCCGGGCAATCTAGAACACGGAACACGTGGTCATCCTATCTGCAGCCCAAGGTAAAAATGCCAGGACATGTAAACAGCCCCTCCCAGCTGTTATTGTACAGTTTTGGTGGGCAGGGTAAAACCGTGGCTCAGCCTGCAGTATTTACCATCACCCCCCAACCATCCATCGGAAATTCCTATTTCATGGGCAGATGTAGCTATTATTCTTAGCACCAGGTTTTCTTTCTCTATATTTATGTATTTACAGACCTTCCCAGGTCCAAAATTATTATTGAGCAGAATAACCACCGACGCATGCATGTGCAGCGCCAACCCGGAAGTGTCGGATCACGTACTGGTTACGTGATCTGGCGCAGCAGTGCCAACTTGCCGCCATATATTTAACTTATATGGTTGTGGATAAAGTTCGACCCTTCACGACAGTCCCAGTTTTTCATGTGGCCTCTTGGGAAAATGAATTGCCCACCCCTGTTCTATAGCATTCCCCTTCACTTCCCCCACAGTGGCTACATAAAAGGTTATGTAGGGAGATAAGAGGAGGAGTAGAGGAGCTGTGCCAGCACAGAGAGTAATTAGACACACCCAGAAGAGGAGAGGGCTATAAAGGGAGGGGCTTGTGCTAGGGAATTTAATCTTCTTGGAATAGCCAACATTTCCAGAAAGTTTAATGGAACATTGCAAGTGAATGAAAATCATTTTTGGAAATGAAAAAACTGCAAATAAGCATTTAAAATACTTTTTATGTGCTTTTATCTGCATTTTTAAATTGGTGGCAGAGTCTCTTTAAACTGAATGAAAATTATCAGTTGCCTACAGCAATGGTTCTCAACCTCAGTCCTCAAGTACCCCCCCAACGGGCCATGTTTTTAGGTTTTCCTTTACTTTGCACAGCTGCTTTAAATCAATATCAATGACATGGTATTGATAAGATCTATTTTATGTAAGGGAAGTTCCCAAAACATGGCTCGTTGGGGGTACTTGAGGATTAAGGTTGAGAACCACTGGCCCTACAGTGACCAGGTCCTAAGTAAGGTCCTGGACCCTTATTTTTTTGGACCACTCACAACCTTTTCTTTTTTTTTTCTTTTTTTTTTATCTTTATTTAAAAATGTGTATAGTATCTATGTACAATGTAACCCAGTGACATATAGAAAAAGCAAAACCACATAAACAGCAATATATTATACACAAGGCAAGACATCTCAGATAGAATCTGGAAGAATGGATATTATGCCGCATACACACAGCCGGACTTTCCGGCAGAAAAAGTCAGATGAGAGCTTTTCGTCGTACATTCCGACCGTGTGTATGCCCCATCAGACTTTTTCTGCCGGCATTTCCGATGAACTTAGATATAGAACATGTTCTAAATCTTTCCGTCGGAAATGCCGCGACATTATAGTGTCTGGTGGGTAGAAATTGCCAATCCTATCTATTTTGGCATGATATGCACACTCACTACATATATGCGTTGGTAAAACCAAAGTACCCAAACAGGGCACTTGAATGAATTCAAGAGATTTTTATGCGATGACTCGCAACCTTTTTTGATGTTGCGAGGACAAACTTTGTTACAGCTGTCTTTCTGATAAATAAGGTTTCTGAATGAAACAATTGGTAAATTGTGAGCCTCGCCTCTAACCTGTGCTAGAAATAGGATAGCTGGGCTCAGGTTGATGTTGGCAATAGCGACCATTTCTTTTATAACATGCTTATTACGATAGACACTGAGAATGGTGATAACATCTGTCTGTCTGCAAAACCTCAGCCATCATTCATGCTTCTCTGTAGGAAGGCCAAGGATCGGGTCCCTTGCAGAATGTGCATGCAATAACATTTGCTTCTGATGAGAAGTGCTTTTGTTTCTCCAGAAAAAAGCCCTCAGTGGTCCCATTATTGTAGCTGGTTAGGCCAGAACTGGGATGCATATGGCCACCCTTAATTCAACAGTTGAGGTAAGTTTGTGGAGGTGGCGGTGGGTTGTTAAAAGTGATAATTGCACCATTGTAAAGTGGGGTGACACTTTTGATGGCGGTGGGGTGGTAAACCAGCATAATACTGGAAGAAGCCAGTCTGGCTGCTGTGAAAAACTAAAAACTTTTTAGGTAAGCAATGCTCCTTGTGACGGCTTTTCCTTTGTACTGGAAAAATTGTGGCAAGTTCTGAACTCACATTGATAACTCCTGTGTATATTTGCACAGCCAGTCATAGCATGGCACTTAGATGGGTGAAACTTGTGCCAGTTGTGCCCTTTAGAATGACCAGGTGGGTAAGTGTGACCTGATGGCAGACACACAGCTGATGATTTGTGTGTTGGGCTCTGTAATTGCTCTGTGCTGGGTCCATTGAGCAGTTCCTGTAAGTTGTAGTTCCTTTGAGGTGTCCCAGCAAGCCACCACAAAGGGGTATGCCATTTGGTGCATCCACTTGGAGCAAGATGACCTGTGATTTTCTCATTGGCTGCCTGGAATGATCTTCACCGTCTTCAGTATGTTGATCTACAAATGGCAATGGAGCATTTGAGATACTAAGCCTTCTCTGACCCCCTGTAATAGGTGGTCAATGCTGTCTGGTAAGAGCAAATTCTTTATTGGTGGTGGTTTATCACATGGTGGGAGATTTCAGTTGGTGCATCAACAATCAAGACACTTGATTGAGATATTTGTGCCACCTGTGTGACTCATAGACTCAATTTTTGTTCTCTTTTGTGACACTTAGCGCAACATTATTTTTATTTATTTGAGGTGTCATGCATGCATGCACAAACATAATGAGGCTACACTTGCAGATTAGTTTTTTATTATTGAAGGAGAGCTCCAATATAGATGAAGGCTTCAGGTACTATCAAATCCTGGACTACATATCGGCTGATTTGCTGTTGCAAAGGCAGGAGATAAAAGTGTTGAATTGGAATGCCAGGCTATTGGAATGCCAGGCTACCAGCTAAGGACATGATGGCAATCATAGGCGTGCGCAAGTGGGTGTTGCCGGGTGCGCCTGGGCACACCCTAATCACCCGGTGCAGCGCAAATTCCCCCTGCTGAGATTTCACCAAAGCCCCCCAATGGGGCTCCTAAAAATATATATATATATATATATATATATATATATATATATATATATATATTTTTTTTTTTTAAAATAATACAACCCCCCCCAGAAAAAACACAATACATCCGCTGCTCTACTGACGCAGTCCATGGTTTAATACATTTTAAATTTGGTTTTACATTCATTTATAAGCGTATATATGTATGTGTGTGTGTGTATGTGTATATATATATATATATATATATATATATGTATATATATATATATATATATATATATATATATATATATATGTACACGCACACACATACAGACCCATGTGGGTGCACACCCTAATGCAATAGGCTGCGCACACCTAGGGTGGCAATGGATATATGTGGGCGATTAGTAGTTCTTTTCAGCTGGGTTTGTGATGCCGATGCCGATACCATGTGCCAAACAGCACAGCCAGGTTCTGGACCTTCCTACAGATTAAAGGGATTGTAAACCCTCATAGTTTTTCACCTTAATGCATTTTATGCATTAAGGTGAAAAATCTCCTCCTGTGGTGCTGCAGTCCCCCCCCCCCCCCCCCAGCCCTCGTTTTACTTACCTTACCCCGATCTTTGCCGGCCGGGAACGAGCACACCAGCTCTAGCTGGTGTCTCGTGTCCTGATTGGATAGATTCATGGCAGCGCAGCCATTGGCTCCTGCTGCTGTCAATCAAATCCATTGACACGGCGCCCAGGGGTGGGGCCGAATCCTGCATTCTGTAAACATCTTGGCCTACAATATAATATACAAAACATATTTAACCAAAATAAAGTGTTCAGAGGTGATGTTAGCCCTTTACAAGCCCTACTTGATGATAAATATGCTAAAACCAGAAGAGGGAATCCAGTAACAATGACGTAGGAAGTCATAATTCTCACATTGGTAACTGGGCCCCATGGGCATCTCGTGGGCAGGAAGGGCACAGTGGCGGAGTGAAAGTGAGATTCAGGAAGCTTCTGCTATTGTAAAATTTTCCAGCAGCATCTCTTGGGCACCCTTTACCGCTCTTTGCAATGACCTCATGTGTTATGTATGCAAACCTCATAGGATTTGGGTACCGCTGTACTGCTCCAAACATCCGTAGGTGGATTCCTGCCAGTTTTTTTGGTCTGGTTAGGGACATTCATGAGCTAAGCATATGTTATTTGTATAACAGTGTGTGACTCTTGCTTTCCTATGTGAAGGAAAGGCCTTGCTGTCTATTATCTGTTTATTTTTATAAATTCGACAATGACACATACATAAAAGACTCGTCCTTAATGGTCCACTCAAAACTGATACTCGCATTTCATTTTCATAAGATTATTGAGGTATTTTAGGAATCTACAGAAGGCATAGTAATACAGCAAGTTGTCTCTGACGTGTGGATGCCTTAGTAGTACACTTGGGGGTTGATTTACTAAAGCTGGAGAGTGAAAAATCTGGTGCATGGTAGCCAATCAGCTTCTAACTTCAGCTTGTTCAATTAAAGAGGTTGTAAAGTCAGAAGGTTTTGTATCTTAATGCATTCTATGCTGCAGCCCCCCTAATACTTACCTGAGCCCCAGCTCTGTCCAGCGATGTCTACGAGTGTCTCGGCCGTCCGAGACTTTCCTTCCTGATTGACTGAGACACAACAGCGGCGCCATTGGGTCCCACTGCTTCCAATCAAAGGTAGTCATCCAATTAGGAGAGAGAGGGGGCGGGCCACGGCTCCGATTCTAAGTGAACAGAGGAAGGTTTGACTCAGCTCGGGTGCCTGTACACGCATTTAGGAGCGTTTGTGTATATAATTGTTTTTCCGCCAAAAGAATGTACAGCAAAGAAGAGGAGAAAATTCTGGACACCCGCACTCCGAAAAAAAGATTTTTTGCCTTTTATTGAAAAATCAGGATCACAAAATACAGACCACAGCAGAGCGATACAAAGAAGCTGACGCGTTTCACACTAAAAATAGTGCTTACTCTAGCATACTCAAAAGAAATGTACACACTTAAATGCCACGTTTCGGTGCTTCACATTTTTTTTATCTACCCAAAAGTTTTCAAAAACATACTTTCCAGCCTGTAAATGCACCTCTACAAATATGCCTGTAAATGCCCAAATGTGCATGACCACATAGGCTAATATAGAAATGCTGAAAGAAAAAACGCTTGTATAAGCCGCAATTTTCATGCCCAGTGTGCATGAGGCCTTAGGCTTAACAACAGTGCAAGCAAAATAGCAGAATTTATTGCAAAGGTTTGTTAAATAAATACCACTATAAGTGTGCCTAGCACAAGGATATAAGCATTATGGGATGTGGGCCCACTGGGCCACTGTATAGGGGTAGGAGGAGGGTGTTAAAAAGGGAAGGTAGAGTATATACTCTAAGGAAGTTATAGAGAAAGGATAAAGGAAAGAAAGTAAAGAAGAAAAGGAGGGAGGGGATAGGAAAAGATATGGTAGATGCTTTTAAAAATGAATATTATATATGCATACTTACAATTTTGGTATGTATCTACCCTGTTTTGTTTTCTCTGCTCCAGGAGCTGGCAATTTTTCTCCCTGAAATGGGTTAGTTATCCCTTTTGGCAGACTTTTGCCAAGAGCTTTTTTGTAGACATGTACGATAAATTTCATTACGAATCAAAATTTCGACAAAATTTTCATTTTTCGGAGATTTGGAGGTATCTGAATCGCCTAATCACCATAGTAAACTAAATTTCAACTAATCAAAAATACATTATAATGAAACAACAAATTAATTTGTATTCATTCGTTAAAAATCTGACTTTTTGTTAATGTTGAAAGCATTCTATATAACGTAACAACATGAATGAATCTTAAAGAGTAACGCCACTTTCGTGGGGGGGGAAAAAAATAGCAGATAAAGAAAAAATAATATAGCACATATAATTGCGACAGTAATCATATTGTAATTGAATGTTATTAAAAATTACCTTTCCTTTTCAATGGGCAGCCACTGTAATTTTTGGAGAATGCATTGCAATATGGCTACCTGGAGTTGTTCTGTACACAGAATGTATAATGACCACTCCCCAGAAACATAATTTCCTGCTTGTGTGATTGGCTCACAAATTTTCCCAGAAGTCTGCCTAAAGCTGGCCATACACCTAAAGATTATCTGCAGATTTTTTATGGTTAGATGGAAAAAGTGGGAGATTCCTCCATCCACACAGTTTAGCGAACATGGAGAAATCTGTTGCACTTTTTCCATCTAACCATAGAAAATCGGCAGATAATCTATATGTGTATGGCCAGCTTTTGGCTGTGCTCTCAACCAAACAGTCAAACCATCCAATGGCTGGTGTCATAACTTGTCAAATTTCAGGCATCCCCTGCCCAAAAAATATCATTTTTGGAGAGATACTTTCAATAGGACCACGCCCAGCAAATTTCCTCATTAGTGCCCTGCAGCTGCACACCTGACAGTTAATTCTGAAACCACTCCCATTAGACCCACTCAGTACAGAGGCACAGACAAACACACAGGGATTACATCAGAATAACAAAAGGTAGGAATCTGCAACAAAGATTGTTATAATCCTTGCAATGTACAGAGATCACCCAATGGGGGAATGTTTTTTTCTCAACAAAAGTGGAGTTACGTTTTAATTGATTCGGATCCATTTTGTTTTTGTGTTGCATTAACATTTTTCATTATTATAAAAAATTAACATATGAATTGGAAACATTTTGCAATAAATACAGTATTGTGAAGATGATTCCTAGTTATTGTGTTTTGGTTGGATGGAGGTCGATCCAGTCGAATCTCTGAATCATAACAAATTAATCCAAAATAAATTTTTGTTCCCTTTGTTATGTTGTGATTTGGAGATTCTGATGGATCCACCTCCATCCAACCCAAACAAAGTGCATGAGTAATCTCTTAAAATAACGAATGAATACGTTAAATGGGTTGTAAAGGTAAATTATTTTTTTTTTTTAAATAACAAACATGTTATACTTACCTCCACTGTGCAGCTCGTTTTGCACAGAGTGGCCCCGAACCTCATCTTCTGGGGTCCCCCGGTGGCTGTTTCAGCTTCTCCCCGCAAGAAAAAAACACCTTCATGCGAGCTCTCTCGCATGGTGGTTAGTTCTTGCAGGCGCGCTCCCGAGATACAGCCAACGGCTATAGCCGCTCACTATATCACTCGGCCCCGCCCCCCGGCACGCCGCGTTATTGGATGTGATTGACAGCAGCGCGAGCCAAGGGCTACGCTGCTTTCAATTCATCCACTCTAGCCAATCAACGGCCAGGCTGAGCGGCGAAGAGGACATCGGGGGCAAGCGCAGCAGGTAAACGGGCTCAGGTAAGTAAAACGGGGGGGCTGAGGGGGCGGTATTGACGGATGTTTTTTCACCTTAATGTAGGTGAAAAAACGCAAACCTTTACAACCCCTTTAAAATGAATATAGCCAATCTTCCAAAATAGCTTCCGAAATACAAATTGATTTGGAACAAAGAATATACAAGACAAATCTAAATATACAAAAGGAATTCAAATATATAAAATTAATTCCGAAAATGAATCATTCTAACATAACAAATATATCGAAACGAAATAATTAACTTAACAATTGAATCAGAAACTAAACAAATGTTTCTGTTGTGCACATCTCTACTTTTTTGCTTTTAGCCTGAATTATATATAACTAGTCCTCTTTTTCCAGAGACCACATGTAACCAGCTACGTAATGTTTCATACTCGTATATATATATATATACTTGGCCATTCATGGTGTTGACCAAATGTAACCAATAAAGGCAAATAGTACAGCTGTTGAATGCCCATTTCAGGGGACAAATGAAATGGCTGTATGGAGTCTTATTCGCAGTCCCTTATTTTTACTTTTACATTTGTTTTTATTTAATGGCGTGCAACAGATGCAAGAAAATGTAGACTTCACATAAAGTGCAAAAGATTACAAAATGCTTAAGTCACATCTGCAATGCTAGCAAACCTTGATAGGTGTACAGAGAATAGGCACAATAAACGGCCACTGCAGGGTGCAACCATATGTACCTAAAGTTCAGCAAATGGTATTAAATACGCAGTTATTGGCGATAGGCGCCATCCAGGGTGACGTGTCCGGGACCCAGCCCCTTCTTTACCGTTACTTAGCCCGTTTCTGTTAAAATCAAAATAACTTTCTTGAATAAGGCTAAGTACTGTATCAGAGTTCACATTCCAGCCGGGGGCGAGCTGCCAAAAACGATTAATGATTGGTGGAAAAGGTATGAGAAAAAAAAAATGAACAATCGTTTTCACTCCTTTTTAATTGAGTCTACAGCTAAGTCCGGAAGCAAGTATTCCAATCTCAAAATTATAGCAAACGTGGGACTGGATAGTAAAGTATGATTATTAAAATTGCAGCTCATACTAGAGATAATCAAACCTGTTCTGCTAGTTTTATCGGAGGTGAATTTATATGAATTGGGGCTGAAGCTTATTATACGTCTCCTGTTGATATTTCTTTTTTTCAGAAAAGAAAAGTGTGTAACAAATGCAAGATTAAATACAAAAAAAATTGGGTTGCTAATAGCATACCACATCTATGATTTGCTACAAAAACCAAAAACAAATTGATTGGACTTTACCGGGACTATATTTATATATTTAGATCAGAATGTTTAGATATGTTTTATTACAATTTAAAATCACATTTAAAAAAAAAATCTGGGTTCCATAGATAGTGGACCCACATAAAAAACGTATATACTACTCAATTGTTTATGCCCAGAAATTATCCAAGAGATCAGAGGTTGACGGGTTTCGCATTTGCTTCCTCAGGACCTTGCATTCTTGGAAGTAGAGGTAAAGTCCAATCAAATGTTTTTGGTTTAGATTTTTGTAATAAATGCATTTTTTACATGATGCAGATTTATTATTAATATTATGCTATTATTTACATGTTTTTCTTGTGCTTTACACTACTCGGTCTGTACAGGTCGAAGCAGTGTTTCCATTGTCCTATGAAGGCTGGGTTTGGCACTCCAGTGGAGGACATGTGGATGAGATCTGCGTCAGGCTGATTTTTATTGAATAATTGCCCCACCTTAGACTGACTCAGCTTCCTCATCCTCTTGGACTGTGCTCCCACACCTACCCTTAATGACCACATAGAGAGATGTGGTGTTTTATTCATGGCAGCAGTTTTGCAGCACAGACTCTTGTCTTTTGCTCGACTACATTTTAAAAAAAAAATGTAAACCTTTAGGCACCTTTCACAGGGGTATTCCATCCATTGGCTCTTGACCTGTGATTAGACAGCTCAAAAATGGACTGCATCATAATGAAATGGATATAAACAAAGTGTGTCTGTTTACACCCAGTTCTGTTCAGGTTTTTTCAGACCGAATGCAATAAATTTGCGCCCAGGTTGGCTTTTGCAGACCAGAATGGATGTAATGAGATACAAAAAAATAGACGCACGTTCATTTGCATTTGGCTACCCATAGGGATTGCATGGATCCTTTTTTTCCTCCATCACAAGAAAGAAGAAAAATTGGAATGGATACATAAGGCAGGTCTATCTCAATTCTGATCCAGCTCAGCAGGGAATTAGTTCATGGAACCCCCACTGAGACAGAACAAATTAGAAAGGGGCCTTAAAGTGGTTGTAAACCTCAGACAAAAAATATGAACAAAGCATATCCCTCTATAGTGTGTATACTTGTCTCAGTTAAGAGCACCTATCTAATTTCTGTCTGCTGCCTCATTCCTCTGCACGAATCACTTCTCACATGTTTTCCTGACACCAAGAGAAAAATGGTGACAGAGGAGGGATCTCTAGCAGATTGACAGCTTCAGCTCTGTTCCTGTGAACTATGTGGAGGGGGGCGTGTCTCTTCCCTCCAATCAGGCCCCTTTTTTCTAAACTGACAAGCTTTAGAAATTCATCACTTTGGATGTAGAGAAGAGTAGACTGCAGATATACAGGTACAACTTAGGTAGAAGGATTTGTTTCATCTCTCTGTATCACCAGAGGCCAGTCACTTTACTGGGCATATGTGAGGGTTTACGACCCCTTTAAATGTCATATGCAAGCTAAACAACACCTTAGCCAAAGGTATACATTTATTTTATTTTATTTGAATTGCTCTTTTTAAGCCCGATTGTTGGCTTTCCCGGGTGATTCTGAGTGGAGCTGCAGCTTCTTCCTACATGATTTTGAGCTGAGGGCTATAGATAGTGGTGCTCAAGACCAGTGTATATAAGGCCTCTATTTTCACAATATCCAATTCAGGACCATTCAGAAATTAAGAATGATGGCAGATAAAGCTGAAGTCCAGTTATGATCTTTATTGCATGTTTACTGACCACAAGGAGTTGCGCACTCAACACTGGCACCATTCAAAGAACACCTTGTTTTTTGTTTTTTTTTGGGGGGGGAGGGGTTTTTAATATATTTTTTTCTCCAATTTGAAGAGCAATAGATTGTGATATCATGGACTATCGTCTTCACCACATCAGAGAACACATTAGGGGAGATATACTAAAACTGGGGCACAGAATCTGGTGCAGCTGTGCATAGTAACCAATCAGCTTCCAGGTTTTAGCCCGGGTTTACACTGCCCGCGACCTCAGAGTCGTGTGACGTCCGCGCAACTTTGAAGTCGGACCCCAGCGCGACTTCTTTGACAGAAGTCAATGCAAGTCGTACCAAAGTCAGACCAAAAGTAGTGCAGGAACATTTTTTTAAGTAGGAACGACTAGAACGATTCCATTGCACAGAATGGGGTCCGACTTCTGATGCGACAAGTGCCCCAAAGTCAGAGCGATTGTCTCAACAGTGTAAACTGGGCCTTATTGTCAAAAATATAATTGAACAAGCTGAAGTTAGAAAGCTGATTACTATGCACAGCTGCATCAGATTCTGTGTGCTTCCGTTTTAGTAAATCTCCCATGGCAGCCTGTCCATTAGGGGCGCTGATGTCTTCCTGATTCTCCTCCTGGCCAATCAGGAAGCAGGTCTTAATACCCGATTGGCTGAGAGAGGAAGCGATCGTATTGGCCGCCGTGATGCTGGAGACGCAGGGTGAAGCCGCCGAGGAGGAAGCCCCCACTAGGGAGAATAAGACACAGAAAGGAGCCGAAGCTACACGCGATCTAGGGGGGGGTAAGTGCGGGGCTGGTGGGGGGATAAGCGAGCAACTGGGGAAGGGAGGTGGAGGCGGGTGTCTTCTTTGCTGCCCCCCCCCCCCCCAGAATATACAGCACCAACCACCGCTGAAATCACCCCCCTTATGTTCATTGAAGAAAGGTATGAGCTATGCATACATACATTGGTCTAAGCTGGACCTAAGTGAGCATGCAATAGAGATCATACCTGGGGATCAGCCTTAAAGGTTGCAGGTGAGCTAGATGCAGCAGGTGAATTGTCAGGCTGAAATGTAGTCCTTCAGGATATAGACTGTTTAGCTTGGGTAGTTTATTTTATAGACACGGTTTTCATGATTGACCTTTAAAGCTCCGGAGAAAAGGTTCCCGTAGTCATGGGGTCAGTGGCGTCTGTTGGTCGTCTAATCCTGGCAGCAGATTTACACAGGATAGTCCTGAATTCTCCTTGTCTGGCTGCGCTCTCCTTTTATGGCCTCCTACATACAAACATAACATGGATCTCTGTATAGAGACTCTCCAGCGACTTTCCATAAATAGAACTGACTTTTTTCCTCCAGTTCTATGCTCCCCGCTATTAACTCCCCTGTGTCCTCACTGGCTATCTGCACACTTTCTGTAAGAAGCCAGGAGGGTTATAGCAACTCAAGCAATGAAAATATTTGTTTAGGTTTCTGTGCACTAAAATATCTCTAAAAGTTGTGGTCTAATCGGGCTATAGCTATCCATAGCTTTATGGGAAATTAAGGTGTAACTCCGCTAAACACTCCTTGTATCTGAAAAGGCCACATAACAGAACTCCTGTGCAACTTCAGAAATGGTAGAGCTCCTTATATCTCTGCCAATTATGCAAAAATGTGGTGTTTTGTTCCCACTTGTAGACCCTTGTCTTGTTACCTGAGCTAGGACACCAAGGATCATCTTCCACCATTTGAAGTGGAATATTTTGTTGCTCTGCATTGCAAAACTAGGTCTTCTCCCTCAAAAAATAAGTTAATGCCCACCTCCTGCTTTTTTTTGATGATTAAAAGCATGGCCAGCAAATCGGAGAGGATTTAGATTGCATAGTTGCAGCGGAGGACTGGCGTAGGGGTGTAGGGGCAATCCAAGGCAAGTGCTAATAAGAAATAATGGGCTGGTGGCCCTGAGCAGAGATTCCTAATGGGCTGGTGGCCTTTTGGGCGGAGATTTATAATGGGCTGGAGACCCTGAGCGGAGATTTATAATGGGCTGGTGGCCCTGAGCAGAGATTTATAATGGGCTGGTGACCCTGAGCGGAGATTTATAATGGGCTGGTGGCCCTGAGTGGAGATTTATAATGGGCTGGAGGCCCTGAGCGGAGATTTATAATGGGCTGGTGGCCCTGAGCGGAGATTTATAATGGGCTGGAGGCCCTGAGCGGGGATTTATAATGGGCTGGTGGCCCTGAGCGGAGATTTATAATGGGCTGGTGGCCCTGAGCGGAGATTTATAATGGGCTGGTGGCCCTGAGCGGAGATTTATAATGGGCTGGTGGCTCTGAGCGGAGATTTATAATGGGCTGGTGGCCCTGAGCGGAGATTTATAATGAGCTGGTGGCCCTGAGCGCAGATTTATAATGGGCTGGTGGCCCTGAGCGGAGATTTATAATGGGCTGGTGGCCCTGAGCGGAGATTTATAATGGGCTGGTGGCCCTGAGCGGAGTTTTATAATGGGCTGGTGGCCCTGAGCGGAGATTTATAATGGGCTGGTGGCCCTGAGCGGAGATTTATAATGGGCTGGTGGCCCTGAGCGGAGATTCTTCACAAATCATACATTGATCAGAAAATAACTTGTAGACAGCTTGGGTAATTATATGGCTACCTGGTGCCCATTCATACCTGCAAATGCAAGGAAGTCTTTCAGCACCAGATTCCTTTGCTGCTCCAAGATGTAATATCACCCAATAGATAAAACCACAAAGGTCGCTGATGCTGCAAGATGTGAAAAGCTGTGTCACAATAAACCATGTCCTTTATGAGCTTTTAATATTCCCTCCATGACACACTTTCCATAGCCCACAGAAGACTGTCCCTACCATGATAGTGATACTTATTCTGGGCACACGTGACTCAATCTTCCTGCTAAATTGGCCAAAAATTCAAGGTGCGGGTGGCCCTCTTGGCAACATCTACATTGCCAAACTTCAAGCTCAAAATTGAAGAAGGCAGGCGGAAAAATTTCCAGCCAAACAGTGACTGCAACCAGTCGCATCACTGTCCATGTATTATGACAGCCACGGGAGCAGCACTATTAGGATACAATAGCCAGCCATGGAGATTCCTCCATCCTGATTAGCATGGATGGGGGAATTTATTGATTACGGGAATGAACAAGATAAATCTAAACATCTATGGCTAGCCTTAGTTGCGTTTGCTCCCCAGGCTAAAGGTTTCCATTGTGCCCCTGCAGAGTTGTTATCATTGTTATTACAGAAGTTCAGAGCTGTCCTGTGTTCTTAAACAGGAGCTCCAGTTTTGACAAAAAAAAATTAAAGTCCCCAGCCACAAATACTGCCAATGTCTCGGCAGGAGGGATTCCACTGTCAGCGATGTCTGTGTTGATGGGGGAACCATGGTTGCAGTGAAGAAATTTGCACCGTCTATGGCCTGCCTTATATGAACTGCCATTGTCATCAATAGGCCTAATAACATTCACTGACACTTCAAAAAAAAAAAACGGACAGTACGTCATGTATCACATAGATGCTATCAGGAGGCAAAATAAGGTTCAATGATGCATCAAAAAAAAAAAAAAAAAAGGACAGCACATGTCAACGCCATCACGCAGATGTGAACTAGTACAATGTAAATCAATGGCTATCCTGTGTTTATGTGTTGACGTATACTAAAACTCATAGGTGTGAGTAATGAGTCCTGGAAGATGCATGCAAGTGAATGACTCACAAAGCAATAGTGTCAGGAACAGGGCGAGTGCCCCAGAACCTGAACCTTTTAAAAGCAGCTGTATTGCCTTACTTGAAGGTTCACATTAAAGTGGTTGTAAAGTCTCGTTTTATTTTTGTTAAAAATAACAAACATGTTATACTTTCCTCCTCTGTGCAGTTGGTTTTACACAGAGCAGCCCATATCCTCCTCTTCTCAGGTCCCTCTTCGCTTCTCCTGACCCCTCCCTCCTGTTGAGTGCCCCCGCAGTCAGCAGCTTGCTGTGGTGGGGCCGAATTGCAGCACTCTGTGTCCATTCAGACACGGAGTCATGGCCCAGCCCCGCCCCATCTCTCTCCTCATTGGCTCACTGATTTTGAATGACCGCAACAGGAGCCAATGGCTGTCTCAGCCAATGAGGAGGCAGAGTCACAGACAGCTGAGTCTTTCATGCACATCACTGGATCTAGATGGAGCTCAGGTAAGTATTAGGGGGGCTTCTGCACACAGAAGGCTTTTTATCTTAATGCATAGAATGCATTACGATAGAAAACCTTCTGACTTTACAACCACTTTAAGGATACTCTGATCAGCTTCGCCATAGAAGAGTATAGAACTTCTTTTACTGGTAACATATTTGCTATTAGGGCTTTGTACACACAGGCGAAATAAAAATGCAAAGTATCATTTTTTTAAATTTCAGTTCTGAACGGATGAGTTGTCAATGGGACCTTACATATGACTGTGCAAACATCCGTAATGCTGCAATGCGTTTAGAGCCACAATTTTTTAAAAATTAAAATTTTACACAATAATGCATGTATATGCAAGTACATATAAGCATACATGCGTAAATTGAAACACTGACAGATAGAAGAGGATGCATTTTACGTGTGTACAGACATACCTGCCTGTACATTTGTATATGCATTATCTTTATGAAACATACGGTAACTTGTGTTTTTTACTCAGAATGTTTCTGCCCGCAAGATTCTTCCTATAAACATTGGGCTGCTGGCAGTGATCGTATATGAAAAGCCGACGGGCTGGATGTAATAAATTTGGACAGCAAAAGACTGATGAGAGTTTTTGGTCGAAAAATGCGACTGTGTGTATCTTCCATCTGACTTTTGGTAGCCGAATTCCCAACAGCAAAAGATTGAGAGCATGTTCTCAATTTTTCAGTCGGAAAAAAAGTTCCGATCGAAAATTCTGATCGTCTGTACCAATTCCGACGCGTAAAATTCCTACGCATGCTCGGAAACAATTCGACGCATGCTCTAAAGCATTGAACTTAATTTTCTCGGCTCGTCGTAGTGTTGTATGTCACCGTGTTCTTGACGGTCGAAAGTTCAGTGAAGTTTTGTGTGACCGTGTGTATGCAAGCCAATCTTGAGCCGAATTCCGTCGGAAAAAACATCCAAGATTTTTCCGACGGAAAATCCGCTCGTGTGTACACCGCAGCATAACTGTTAATTTTTTCTTTTATTCTTTTTTTTTTTATCCTGCATTTATTTGCGTCTTATTTTTTATATTTTTTGCAACTTTCCTGTTTTACTAGATGTGTACAGTCAGCCCTCAAATGTGCTGAACAAACGGCTTCTGGAATCTCCCTGACCACTACTGCTTAAAAATGCAGCTCATGGCACCTCAGGAGATAAAGTATGCCCATGGGAGACATTTTCTCTGATTATAGAAAACATTTTTTTAAGCGCTAAGGTGGATTTTTAATTTATCACCGGCGCTGCTTCATCCAGATGGTGGTGTACCTGCCAGCCTCTTGTAGTCAGCAGAGATGGCTGTCCCCTCCGGCTGTGTATCTATAGCAGATTGATAGATGGGAGAATGGAAATTTGGCCACCTGTTTACAGGATGAGAAGTCCTCTGCAGCAGCAGATTTAATTACCACTCCGCTGCGGGGAAGCACGGACCGTGCATTAGAAGGGATTGTACAAAGCTGAGCTGTGTAGCATTGCTTACTGTAAAGACAAATAGATCCACACAGGTCACTTCAGGCACACACAGTTCCCCGTCCAACATAAAATAGCCATTATGAAGTTTATTATTAGACCACAGAAAACAAATGTCATTAGTTATATCAGGAACTGGGTAGATTATCCAGGCCTGTTACCACAAGGATCTGTAATTGTTGTCTTTTCTTTGAGTTTTATGGTTTCATTTCTATCATGTGCTCGTGCACCGTTTCCAGGGGCAATACCAAGTTTTGAAGATTTAACACGATCCTTGCTTTTGCTCCTGTATACATCCCTGACTTCTAATGCCCCGTACACACGATAGGATTTTCCGATGGAAAATGTGTGATCGGACCTTGTTGTTGGAAATGCCGACCGTGTGTAGGCTCCATCACACATTTTACATTGGAATTTCTGTCACACAATTTGAGATCTGGTTCTCAAATTTTCCGACAACAAAATCCGTTGTCGGAAATTCCGATCGTGTGTACACAATTCCGACACACAAAGTGCCACGCATGCTCGGAATGGAGCAGAAGAGCAGCACTGGCTATTGAACTTAATTCTTCTCGGCTCGTCGTACGTGTTGTACGTCACCGCGTTCTTGACGTTCGGAATTTCCGACCAACTTTGTGTGACCGTGTGTATGCAAGACAAGTTTGAGCCAACATCTGTCGGAAAAAATCCCATGGCTTTTGTTGTCAGAAAATCCTATCGTGTGTACATGGCATAAGGCAACTTTCTGAGCAATAAAATCCTTCTTCTGTTCCATACAGTTTTTGTCATCCGAAAATTCGGAATCAGCTGTCGAAAGCACTGTACTAACGATACGTAAATCATCAGATCGTTCAACGGACAACATTTTACTTACGATTTTCTGATCGTATGTACCGGCCTTTAATCTGCAGGGTTAACATTGGTAAATCACCTTTATTGATTAAAAAAAGGAAAAAAAAATAAAAACTTGCATTCTAGATCACATCGTTGCAAATCACTATGGGGAAAGTCGTTTCTGTCTTAGGGATCAAATATGGCTGCTCCCATGTAAACTGTTACAAAAAAGAACTCTCTGCACACTGATGACATCACACAGATTACGATTTTTTTAAAGCCAACAATCACTATATTAGTCCCTGGCCTCGGGGTTTTCCCTGAAACGAGTAAGCTCTTTTTGGTGAAAAGCATTAAGAGGGGAGGTCCCAAGGCTGGGGGCTGACATTGTAATTGTTGGCTTCAAATAAATTGGGATCTGTGTGACGTCATCGGTGTGTGACGTCATCGGTATGTGGAGTGTTCCTTTCTTCTATTAATGTGTTGGAGCATAGATGGTTCAATGAATCTTCTGCACCCAGAGCGGAGGACACATCGGGATCAATCTATCTTGAGAGTGGAAGAGATTTTTAATTCATTTCCACACATTGGTTGGGTTATTTACGGTAGATGAATCAGATAAAATTTGCATGCATTTCTTAAAATGTAAAGAGAGCATAGATCCCCTTTTAAGTTCAGAGAGAATTGCTGTGGCTGAAATTGCTCATATACACTACTTTTAACCTAATGCCAATTTGTACAGTCAGAACAGTAAAAGACAGTTGCTGATTGACTATTGTTTTTTTCCAATTTGGAAGTTGCTTTTGTTCTTTATTCACCGACCCCCAACCCTTCTGTTGTGTGATAATTTCATCCATCGTAACATGAAATTGTAAATGTGATTTTATTAACAGTCTTCGCTACTTCTTGCAGGTTTTCCATGTGGCATACGTCTGGATCAAGTTTGCCAACTCACCTCGACCAGATCTCTGGGTATTGGAACGCTCTACAGATTTTGGTGCCACATACCAACCATGGCAATATTTTGCATGTAAGTTTTTTTTCATTATTGTGTAATTAATATTATGATGGACAGTGTTACCTCTCAACCTTCCTGGCTGACCATATTCTACAAATGTGTGGCATAATGTCCATATTCTTTAGATCTTGACCTGAAACGGAACCTATCCTTTTCAAAGACTGGATGCATTTTTGCAGCCATTTTCTATGCAGAACACATACTCAGTGCAGCATTTACAGGGACACTGGTGTTGTAAATATATTGCCATGCAAGAGGCAAATACCTTTGTGCTTTTGGGCTAACCTGTTTTTGGATGGTTATCTAATTAAACATTTGAAAGGTTATTTGCAATGTTCTCTAAAAGGGACTGTGAAAGGCAGATTTTCTGCTCTTACAAATTTATGTATACAATTAGCACATACCCTATATACTCGAGTAGTATAAGCCGACCCGAATATAAGCCGAGGCACCTAATTTTACCACAAAAAACTAGGAAAACGTATTGACTCGAGTGTAAGCCTAGGGTGAGAAATGCGCAGCTACTGTAATTGGAAAAGATGGCCAACAATGCCCATTTGCAGCCTCACTGTGCCCATTTGCAGCCATAGGTCCCCCGAACTTCAAACTCGGTAGTTAAGGGTTACTAGATGCCCCCTAGCTGCAGCCAAAGGTCCCGAAATGACATTGCTGCAGATAGACACAGTTGACTGATTTCGGGGCCACTTAGTGCTAGGAGCTAGCACTACAACATAGCCAAAGCTGGGGTTCCTAGCACTATGTGGCCCCGAGAAACGGGCCCCCAAAGTGAGTTTGGAAAATGTCAAGCACTTTTCTGCAGCAGAGAATGACATTTTCCAAACCGACTTTGGGGCCCTGTATCTTGGGGTCACCTAGTGCTAGGAACCCCAGCTTTGGCTATGTTGTAGTGCTAGTTCCACTGGGTTTGCACACCAAGATGGACACACTGCAGATGGACACAGTTGACCGACTTTGGGGCCCCGTATCTCGGGGCCACTTAGTGCTAGGAACTAGCACTACAACATAGCCAAAGCTGGGGTTCCTAGCACTATGTGGCCCCGAGAAACGGGCCCCCAAAGTGAGTTTGGAAAATGTCAAGCACTTTTCTGCAGCAGAGAATGACATTTTCCAAACCGACTTTGGGGCCCTGTATCTTGGGGTCACTTAGTGCTAGGAACCCCAGCTTTGGCTATGTTGTAGTGCTAGTTCCACTGGGTTTGCACACCAAGATGGACACACTGCAGATGGACACAGTTGACCGACTTTGGGGCCCCGTATCTCGGGGCCACTTAGTGCTAGGAACTAGCACTACAACATAGCCAAAGCTGGGGTTCCTAGCACTAAGTGGCCCCGAGATACGGGTCCCCAAAATCGGTTCGGAAAATGTCATTTTCTGCAGCAGAAAAAAAACTCGGCTTATACTCGGGTATATACGGTAATATATATATATATATATATATATATATATATATATATATATATATATATATATATATACATACATACATTTTATACCTTCAACTAGTAGCATCACTAAAATGTGACACAAAGTTATCACAAGCAGGCAATTTTAAGGTGGATCACACAGGCTTTCCAGTTAACATTGACCTGCTGATAAAATGGCAGCCAGCAATGTAAAAGTGACAGACTCACTTGGTAGCAGCTGCTAAATAGATCATACACTGATGATCATATTTTTATTAACAGATAATTATAAAATATTTATTGTGCAACCACAGCAATGTGTACTAATATGGCCGCTGGCCATGTTAACTTGCGGCTCGGCCGGCGGGGTGTCGTAATACTATGGCTTGACCTGCCTTTCAGCCACCCGCATAAACAAGGCTTTAGGCCTGATGTATAGAAGCGTTTGAAAACATCTGAAAGAAAAAGGTTTGCTGCCATAAATCTACTTTTGAAAAAAGTCTAGTCAGGGGAATGGAATAGAACACCTCCATATCCCTTCATTGTATTGGCTTCTACAAGATTTCCTGTAGAGCATTTAATACATTTAGCCCTTTCTTTCCTTCTTGTTTCTCTTTTGGCCCTGCCCTTACATCCTTCAGGAGAAAGGATGTTTCTGTTGACAGGGTGGAGACACAAAACTGTTCTGACTGAGTGACATTTGGGCTGTTATCACTTTCTGGAGATCGCTCGATGTCATCCTGTTCGCTCTGCATCTCGTTCTGCTCCTATTCTTGGTTATATTTAACTGTGAGAAAGCACATTCAGAGACCACTAATTGAAATAAGATGTGAAGCTCCTTACCAAATCTATTTTCTTGCCAAGAAGTTTGACTTTGAGGACCCAAAATCCCACGATCCAAATCTAGCCACTCCTGAGCTGTCATGGAGCATTTTTAATTTAAATCTTTTTTTCAGTGCCTAGCAAGTTTAAAATGCTGTTTCAACCAGCCAAGAGTTCCCTTTAAATTTCGGATAGAGTGGGCAAAAATTAGAACTTCTCTTGGTCATTGAACAGATTTTTCCTCATTGTGGGCTAGAGCTGCAAGGAGGCCATCCACCTAAAAAAAAGCATGCAGCCGCTCAGTAATGTGCACAGGCCGTGGTACCACTGAATGCAACCGATTTAAGTGTATGGGGCCACGCCATCATCTTCCTGCACCCGCATGCAATGCAAGTGGTTGCACCACAGTGGTTCCGCTTTTTTAGGCTTAAAACAGGTGGTGAGGTGGCTTCATATCGCCTCCTTACCACCTTTAAAATGCCAGCATGGGCTGTTATGTGTGAAAATGAGCAAATGTGTAGAGATAGAAAGTGAGCAACACAAGGCGAGACGTCGCTACGGGCACAGTTTGTTCCCAAAAGGGGTGCCCGGGGCGCCGGATCACCACCTAAGTGATGCATAGAACAATTAAGCATGTGACCATCCAACAATTATTAACAATATACATATAAACCAGAGGTTTGTTTGAAGTTTGGATTGCATTTATACATACACTGCTGTATAACAACAATGTTAAGCTGGCTATAAATGGATTAAAAACATTTAAAAGAAAGTGAGCAACAAATAATTCTTCACCACGCTTCAGCTCAAGATGGGCTTTAAAGAACTAGTTAAGCTGGCTATAGATGGATTGAAATTTGGCTGGTTCAGCTTGGACCGTCTATAGCTGTTTCTGCCCGACAAAAGTCGATGGGGACTCTTAGAAAATGTTAATTCGAACAGCATATGATCAGTGTATTCCAACAGTGGAGGAGTCCCCACTGTCAGAATACAATAGCAAGGTGGATGGCGTATTCCTCCATCCACCTCGCTTTTAATCAGCCAGCTTAAAGGCAGGTGCCTACTATGGGTGCTGATGTTGTAGATAGTTACTGAGCTGCCCAGGTGGGGAAGGGTTAACACGGGTTCTAAATCTTCTGGGGCTTTTTGGGTTCTGCCCTCCACCATGTTCTGCATATAAAACCTGGAAAGGACAAGCTCAGGAAGCAAAGGGACTGCATGGGAAAGGAGTGAGTAATCTTGTCTGAGAAGATGTAACCTGCAGCAACCCGTGAACTGCCCGCAGGGGGATCTACCATACCAAGGACTTTGCCAGTTATGGAGGACTACCTGGGAAGACCTGCCTGGGCAGCCTGAGGTTACTTAGGGCAAAGCCGTATTCTTGCACTACGAGACTGTAAAGTTTCAGTAAAGTATTTGAACTGTTCTGAGCCTGGTCTAAAGTTATTCAAAGGGGTGCATAAAGGTACATGGTTTATTTAGAAGAACAGGGCCTGTAAATCACACACGGGATTGAAGGATTGGTAATGGAAGGCCACTACAAGGGGTTACTTCAGCAGGAGTTGGCGGAAGGAGAGTAGTTGACACAGGTAACCATGGTCTGGTGGGAATGTAATAGCAGCCAGACAGCGGAGAGTGGTACCAGACATGGGTAACAGGTTCTCTGGTAGCGAGGGAGGCAGTGCGCTGGCTCCCTCCCTAGTGGTCGGTTCCCCTAAAAAAAACACGGACCTAGTCACTTGGTACAGGAGAGCTGAAGGAGTTTATTATGTGTATGCATGAATGTGGCCCCGCCTAGTCCTGGGCATTGGTGAGTGCGTACACAAGAAGAGGTGCCCACGGGCAGGATGAGTAGTCCCCGTCCACACACTGGCTAATAAAAAACTAAATATAAAAAAACAGGCATCAATGAGTAGCCTCACAAGAAAGTATTGTCTGGCATTGTCATTGTGTAGATGCTCATGAACTCCTACGGTACTTCTGCCTCATCAGATACATTTTTAAACAGTGTGGTGAAATTGTTATCACTGTTGTGCCTCCACTTGGGAAAATACCCCTCTCACTTTGTTCAGGGAATCACCTGTTACCAAAATAGGAAATGAAGGAAAATTGGGAAATTGGAAATTATGCTGTCATGAAAGAATACTGTATATAAAAAAAAAACATCATACAGGTTGTGCATTGTAAAAAATATAACACTAGAACACTTTTTAGGACTTGTATGTCCAACAAAAAAAAAAAAAATTGTTATTAAAAGCTCCATGGCTGCAATTTTGACCAGTGTCTATAGCAGGGGTCTCAAACTGGTGGCCCTCCAGGTGTTGCGAAACAACAAGTCCCATGAGGCATTGCAAGACTGATCGTTGCAAGCATGACTCCAATAGACAGAAGCATGATGGGACATATAGTTTTGCAACAGCTGGGGGGCCACCAGTTTGAGACCGCTGGTCTATAGGGACGGCCTTATCACCAAATTTCTTCTACAGATGTCTCCCTCGGCCTTCACATGCTCATTGTTCAGAGTCTTGTAACCTGGCTGACAGTTGGGATTCTTTTCCTGCTCCTGTAGCTGTTATATCCAGTTGTTAACTAGTTTCATGACAAGAAATTACCCATGTTTTCCTATGTTTTCTCTTCCTGCTGATTAACTGCCATTCATGTGCATCTCCTGTCTATAATAGCTGTATGGGGGCAGACGGAAACATGACATCCATCCTCTGCCTAAACATGAAGGTACCATGACCACCAAACTCAACCTTCCATAAACTGAGGTTAGGTCTGTAGAACATGATAAATGGGTGTTCACATTATCTTTAGTCTGCTTTATGCATTTTAAGGAAAACTGATAGAAATACAGAGGCTGCCGCCGATGTCTCATTCTGCAAATGCTAGTTGCATGTCGGTGATGCTGGCCCCCTGAATTCAGTTCTTTGGGTTAGTGACCCAGAACAGGTTTTTTAGATAATTCTGACTTTCCTGATTCTGGGTCAGTGGCTCAGAAAATATTGAAACTAGTTGGTCACGGTAAAAAAAAAAAAAAAAAAGAATCTAGAGGTCGGCAATGACGGCCTACCTTTTTCTCTTGGGAAAGGATTACTTTAAAGAAGGCACCAGATGTGGACAATAATATACATATGTTGATATTGTTAAATGATGTGGCGCTTTGCTAATAGTAGTATAAGAAGTGAAGACCAATTAAAAAAATATCTATAAGTTTTCCAAATCTGGGTAAAAACAACAAAATTTGAAGTATATGAGTATTTATATGAAATATAGAGTTGACTTTTTCTTACTTAATGCACTTATATGTTTGATGAATTTATCACAGAGCACGGAGAGCAATTTTATATGAATTATTAAACTACTTCAAATTGAGTTGTTTTTACCCAGATTTGGAACACTGATAGATGTTTTATTAACCTTATATTGGTCTTCACTTCTTGTCCTACTATTAGCAAAGAGCCACTTCATTTAACAATATCAACAACAGTATATATGTGGGGAACACATTGGGTCGATGTGAGCAGTTACTGCATCTTAGAAACATTATATTTATCCATTCATTACGGTAGCGCATAGGACCCCCCCCCCCCCCCCCCCATATAATAATATACATATGCACTTCGATGAAAGCCTAAAAAAAATCTCTTACTAAAAAACTAAAAATTTTGGTTTTCTGTCTGTGGGAGTACAGGATAACTGTCTGTATCCTGACACCCTTTATACATTTCAGCTGGCCACACACTGATAGATTTGAACAAAGGACATCTAACAGATTCCTTCACCCATGAGAAAGTACAACTAAAGGGAGCAAAACTTACCTTTCCTCCAACAGTCCCTGTCCTTTGCTGGCATCTTCTTCTGTGTGCTGGTCTTCGACCATCTTCATTGGCTGGCATGGGTCTTCCAGGCACACAGGGATCGTGCTGGAGCTGTAAGCTGAGCTTTGCATGCACAGCTCTGTTTACTTGCCCGAGAACGCTGTGAGCAGGTAGGTAGTTGTATTTTATTCCAGAAAAAACATTGCACGTCTCTTCTGCAATAAACAAACAATTCTTGCATGCAATAAACAAACAATTCTTGCATCTGATTAGATGCAAGGGCTGCTTGGCTGACAATTTCCACACAGTTCATTTGATAAAAGTCCATCAAAATTGCAGTCAAGTAATGGCATGACCGGGCCACCGTTGGTGCAAATTTTTGACCGGTTTAGCAAGAATCCTCCAAAATTCAAGCTGTGTATGACAGTCTTTAGTGTCTCTGCTTCTCTAGCTGTGTATCAGAATGACTAACAGCAGTTGAGCGTAGCACAGCAGAGAACAGGCCTCAAAACTTCTTGTGCTGAGCCGCCTTTTGTGGGAGAATAGAGTCAACTAGCTCAGAAGGCTTAGTGAATCTGTTCATTTACGTAAGGGAGTAAGGTGGCACAAAGTTCAGAATACCTTTGCTAGCTGTCCCCTCTCTCACATTTCAAATCCTTTTCCTTTCAGCATCCAAGAGAGACTGCATCGAGCGATTTGGGGTGCACACACTGCAACGTGTCAGCAAGGATGACGACGTCATTTGTACTACAGAGTATTCCCGAATAGTCCCATTAGAGAATGGAGAGGTGAGTGGTAACTCCACTTTCAATGAATAAAATATTTAGAAAATAAAAAATTACCTTTCCTTTTCAACCTGCAGTCACTGGTGTTCCAGCATGCTAATCCGACAGAAACCAGCCGACTTCTGTCGGACAGGGTGTCATACACACGGGCAAATGTTGGATGTTTTTTTTTTTTTTGAACCGGCCGATGTCAAAAGTAAGAAATTATGTTTCTGGGGGTGTTCTGTACATCAACATATACAGAATGCCTCCAGGTTATCATATTCAATTTTACAGAATGTTCTGTAAAATTCAATATGACACCCTGGAGGCATTCTGTACAAGTTGATGTACAGAACCCCCCCCCCCAGAAACATAATTTCATACTTTTGACATCGGCCGGTTCGAAAAAAAAAAAACATCCAACATTTGCCCGTGTGTATGACACCCTGTCCGACAGAAGCCAGCCGTTTCTGTCCGATGAGCATACTGGAACACCAGCAGCCGACCCGCTCCCAATCGGCGCTCTCCACCATTGGCGGAGAGCGCCGATCCCCCTGGCAGAACATTACATCTCAGCGGGGGAGATCGCTGTACTAACTTACAATAGTTGGTACAGCGGCTCTGGCCAGAGATTACATTTTTTTTCAACCCGCTGGGTTAAACGACAAAAAAAGTCATAGTGTGTACCAAGTCAAATTTTAGGCACTCCTTCAATAGGATTTGAGTTTTTGTACACTCCAAGGGTTATATACCTCTAAAGCAGGGGTGCCCAACCTTTTAAAGAGCGAGGGCCACTTAAGCAACTTGGTACCCAGTCGCGGGCCACTTAAGCGACTTGGTAACCGGGCGTGGGCCACAGTGAATGGAACGGGCGGATGATAGGCCCATGTCCACTCTGTATGTCACATATGCAGAGCAGACACAGGTGCAGTACACCTGTGGCTTTCCTGCTGGTTAGCTGCACTTTACCATAGACTTACAGTATATTATATCTTGCAGATGTATTGCACATTCAGAAAGCGCACCAAACCCACAGGTAATAACATAAGTCTGTGGCTCAGTGCAGTTAACCCGCAGGTGCATCTGGGGATCAGTTTGAAAGCAGCCCGGTAACCACTGCAGAACAGATATGCCCAAATATACACTGTGATTTTAGTAATAAACTTACCTTTAATAACAGTCTTCCATTCAGGTATCTCAGGCTGTTACTGTCCCAAGCAGAGCACATTTGGTATCACTCCATCTGTGACAGGAGACGGCTCTATACAGGCAGCATTGGCTTATGCAGTTCTTCTCCGCAGCCGCTTGCTTCCTCTACCGCCGGCTTCATTCACAACACTGATGCTCTGGGATGGCAACCTGCGATCTGTGCTTGCCATCCCAGAATAGAAGGTGGTGAGCCACATTAAAGGGCTCTGCGGGCCACACGTGGCCCCTGGGCCACTGGTTGGGCACCCCTGCTCTAAAGGGATGCAAACTCTTCTCATTAGAACACTTAGAGCACATCAGCTGAATATAATGAACCAGACCCCCCCCCCCCCTTTTCAGAATCAGTCTACAAAAGACACAGTGAAACAAAAAGCAACAAAAGGTAGGAATCTGCTACAAAGTTTCTTAAAACCCTTGCATTGTAAATGGATCACCCAGAGGGATTTTTCTCAGCCAAAGTGAAGTAACTCTTTAACATAAACAGTTGATTGCCAAGTACAATAGGCCTTATTGTTTAGTAAAGCAGCCAAATACACACTTTCATTCGCTGCAGAAAATGATTTGGATTGTTTGCTGTGGCTATCAAGAACAGTGCTCTCTCTGGAAACTGACCGACGTCTTACTAACAGTGGTTTTTGTCATTTCAGATTGTGGTTTCTTTGGTCAACAAACGTCCTGGGGCCATGAATTTCTCCTACTCCCCCCTCCTGAGGAACTTTACAAAAGCCACCAACATCCGTCTAACTTTTCTCCGAACCAACACCCTGTTGGGTCACCTCATGGGGAAAGCACAGGGGGATCCCACTGTGACCCGCAGAGTAAGTGATGAGGAAAATGTGTTTCATAGGATTGCTTTGGAGTATCTGTAAAGTAAATTCTTAGCTGTACCAGTATCAAACAGACATCTAAAATAGTGATGCTTGCGCTAATCATATTCCACGTTCACTTCTGTAATATCCTGCTTTGTCTTCTTTTTCTGCTAACCAGACTAGCCCCACTCCAGTCTGTTATGAACACTCTCACTCGGCTCATACACCCTTCTTCTGGATAGTCTCTCTCACTTAGCTCTGGCTTCCCACTGTCAACAGGATACAATTCAAATCCTGCTTCTAAACAGCCTGGCTCCTTCTCTCGTCTTCTTAGCTTCCAGGTATATGTTCAACTAGACCTTTTTTTTTCCATTAATAAACTTCTCTCCTTGATCAGCACTTCCACCAACTTTTTCAGGGCTTTCTCTTATGCTGCACTTTTTCTCTAAAACCCTCTGCCATGTGTCATCAAACACTCACCAAGCTTGCAAGTCTTTGAATAAGCCTTCAAAACTCTCATATCCCTTACTCACAGCATCTCCATCTTATCACCTACAGTACCCACTTCTAAAGTGTTACCTACAAGTAGGCTTGCCAGCAATGCCGTAGGTGCAGTGATGTTCTTTATTTATCTGAACCTGATATTCGGGTTGAAAATTTTTTTTTTTGTCAATATCACAAGGAGCAACATAAAAGTTACAACTTGGTGACAACCGTCCACTAGTAAACATAGGCAATGAGTCAGCCTGATGGCTATCGCCCATAGCTTAACTCCCACTAACAATGTATGGTAAGGGTTGACAACTGTCGTCTGTTGCGAGGAGTAGTTCTGTCTGGAGAGCCTTGTTGTTCATAATAAAACTATATGGAGAAATAATTAGAAACTAAAAGGGGGAGACCAAATCAGATAAAAGGGGGGAGTAACCCAAGTAAGAGCATAGATAGAGTGAGACAGGGAAATTAAAGAAGGGGAAAAAATATCGTAGAGGGGAGAGAAAGCTGCTGGGGAGACACTTGTAGATAGAGGTAGATAATGGTCAGAGGGTGGGAACCCAATGGGTAGACACCTCAACCCTCCCTATGGTTAGGCTGCATATTAGGATGACCCTGTCGGGGTCGAGAGCAAAGTCGTGAGGGTATCTGAAGCGGAGAACCTGATATTAACAATTAATTAAAGACAGTTGTGAAGTCTGTGGTGGAATTCCCTTCTGCAGGGGTGCTCAACCTTTTGACGAGCAAGGGACATTAAAGTGATTTGGTAACGGTTTGCTGGGCTAGAATGAACTATGGGGTTGTACCGCCCCCCAAACCGCTAAGGTAAACGAGCCCTTACTGTCCTGAGCCTCCTATAAGGCTGCTTTCACACTAATGCGCTGTGGTTTAAAGCCTATTAACCCTTTTTTAAGTGCTAATATGTCCATTGCAAAAGCACAATGTATGTGATGTTTACTACATTGATTTTTTCCTCTTCCAGCTTCTGCTGGCATTACTCTCTGGGCTGCTAGAAAAGTCCCAGGTGAAGTGTACTTGTTTTTCAGTCTGCCTGGGACAGGAGTCGGCGCTACAGACGAAGCATGGGCTTATGTAGCGCCTGCTTCCTCTACTGCTGGGGCCGGCTCTATGCACTCTGGTGCTCTGGGATGGCGTGTCGGCAACCCATTGATCCTGATCTGGGCTTGCTGACCCGCCATCCCCAGAGCATGGCATGTTCTTCCCTGGTTTGAGGTCGCAGGCCACATCAGAGGGCTCCGCAGGCCACGGGCTGAGCACCCCTGCCCTACAGGCTACCTGTCATTTAATGCAGGTTTTCTATTTTTTTTTTTTCTTGTACAGTGCAAGTGCAAGTCCACCTTATGACTAAAATCCCTGCATCTACAGACATCCACAGTCTAACACTAACCTATCTAGCACTGTAAAGAAGAAATCAGTATACATTCCTTTTTTGAAGCCGATCCGACACGGCTCTGCAGAGGACACAGCTGACAACGACTGTGAAATGAATGGGAAGTGACGTCACCCATAGACTTCTGTTGTCGGCTGTGTCCTCTGCCCCCCCCCCTCCACAGTGAAGCAGTGCATAGTAACCAATCAGTAACGCAGCTCAGCGTGGGATCAGGTTGGATAGGCTTCAAAAAAGGTACGTATACTGATATCTTCTTTATGGGGTTAGATAGGTTAGTGTTAGATCGTGGATGTCTGTAGACGCAGGGATTTTTGTGTTAGGGTGGACTTACACTTTAACTCCCCCACTTCCATCTGTATGTTGTTAAAGCTACCAATAGTGCAACTGGTGCCATCTATCCCATCTACTTTAGATTGTAAGCTTTTCTGTAGAGGACCTTAAATTTAAACAGTTTTGTATATTTCATGAAGATAATGTTCTAGCAGCCCTTGTAGAGTCACAATTTGTACAATGCTGCTGTTTATGGATCACATAAATCAATAACATATATTTTTTTTAATTTCCAGTATTACTACAGTATCAAAGATATTAGCATTGGAGGGCGTTGTGTCTGTAATGGTCATGCTGAAGTGTGCAATGCTAAGGACCCCGCCAACCCATACAGGTAATATGGCTAGAAATAAAAATAAGTACCATGGAACAGCTGCAAATGTTATTATTTAACCACTTGCCTACCAGGCACGAACACCCCCTTCCTGCCCAAGCCATTTTTCAGCTTTCAGCGCTGTCGCATTTTGAATGACAATTGCGCAGTCATGCAACGCTGTACCCAAATACATTTTTTATCATTTTTTCCCCATAAATAGAGCTTTCTTTTGGTGGTATTTGATCACCTCTGCGGTTTTTATTTCTTGCGCTATAAACAAAAGAAGAGGGACAAGTTTGAAAAAACACAATATTTTTTTTACTTTTTGCTATAATAAATATCTAGTTTTTTTTTTAAAACCAATTTTTTCCTCAGTTTAGGCTGATACGTATTATTCTGTATATTTTTGGTAAAAAAAAACGCAATAACCGTATATTGATTGGTTTGCGCAAAAGATAAAGCGTCTACAAAATAGGGGATAGATTTATAGCCTTTTTTTTTTTTCACTAGTAATGGCGGCGATCTGCGATTTTTATCGTGACTGCGACATTGCGGCGGACATATGGGACACTTTTGACACATTTTTGGGACCATTCACATTTATACAGCGATCCATGCTATAAAAATGCATTGATTACTGTATAAATGTGACTGGCAGGGAAGGGGTTAACACTAGGGGGTGATCAAGGGGTTCATATGTTCCCTATGGGAGTGATTCTAACTGTGTGGGGGGAGGGGACTGACTGGGGGAGGTAACCGATCGGTGTCCCTATGTACAAGGGACACAACATCGGTCTCCTCTCCTCTGAGAGCACGTGGATCTGTGTGTCCTGCTCAGTCACTGAGCAATCGCGGGTGCCCGGCAGACATCGCGGCCGCCGTTCACGAGCATCGGGTCCCCAGCGCCCCCCATTGGCCGCAAAGAAAATGCCGTCAAATGAAGGTAGCCCAGAACAACAGATGCTTCTTGCCGCCGTCATATGACAGTGGGCGGGCGGGAAGAGGTTAAGTAAAGATCAATAGTTTCTTTTATTGGGGTATTGGAAGCAATAAAACTTACAACCAGAGGGAATTTTAGTTTTATTCACCCACTACTGTATGGTAAAGTGAAAGAGAGAATCTTGTTGGGGAGCGGGCTTTTATAAATGAGACCCAGTGGGGGGAGATTTACTAAAACTGGTGCCCCCAGAATCTGGTGCACTTGTGCATAGTAACCAATCAGCTTCTAACTTCAGTTTGTTCAATGAAGCTTTGACAGTAAAATCTAGACGCTGATTGGTTACTATGCACTGCTGCACCAGTTTTAGTAAATCCTCCCCCTAGTGTGTTTACAAAGGAAAGTATCTGGTGTGTGATAGACTAAGAGAAGGCTGCAGGTCATAGAGTAGTTTACATTACCAGCAGAGGAGCTGTCTGTGAAATGAGTTATTACCTGCACTAGCTGTCAGGCGTGTAGGCTGGGATGATGGACGAGAGGTTATCCATGTACCTGCTCCTCTTGTCAGCGCCTACTTCTTGCCTCAGGCTGCCATCTCTACATGATCCAACAGCGTCTGATGTTTTCTGATCACAGGCTGAGACTTTACCTGAGAGGATAACCCATGACCCCACCAGTAATACACTGGGATTCTCCTGTCACATTCTCCCCCCCCCATGCTTCAAATTGGGATTAGGTCTGCCGCAGGCAAGCACGGAGTGCATAGGAATTGTTGAAGCTGTTATTATTAATTTATGGCCTTGTCTCGAATGCTGTAGCCTTATAATTTGTATAGGTGACTGAAATGAAGGATAGATTTCCTGCCGACCCATCATGACAGGGAGACCTCTGAGGCTCTCCTGTGGAGTTGTCTTATGCCGCGCACACACACGAGCAGATTTCGGAATTCCGCTCAAGCTTGGCTTGCATACACACGGTCACACAAAAGTTCGCTGAACTTTCGACCGCCAAGAACGCGGTGACGTACAACACTACGACGAGCCGAGAAAATTAAGTTCAATGCTTCCGAGCATGCGTCAAATTGTTTCTGAGCATGTGTAGAAATTTTGCTACAGACGATCGGAATTTCCGATCTGAAATTTTACCGACCAAAAAATTGAGAACCTGCTCTCAATCTTTTGCTGGTGGAAATTCGGCCAGCAAAAGTCAGATGGAGCATATACACGGTTGCATTTTCGGACCAAAAGCCCTCATCGGTCTTTTGCTGGCCGAATTTCCGATCGCATAAGTCAGCAAGACTTTGAAAAGAGAGGCGATCAAACAGTGGTAGTCCAATTAGTAATCTTTGGTAAGATCCAGGCAACACAGGAAAGTCCAATCAATGAGGCTAACAAGGTCTTGTAGCTCCAAGCAGGCAGAGGAAACCATGACTTATGAGTCATTGTTTCCTCTGCCTGCTTTGGCACTGCAAGACCCCCATTGATTAGACTTTCCTGTATAACGCACAAGATTGATTTACACCCTTGTTTTTTCTTTAGTAGCTCGCGACAACCAATAAACTTCTGATAGGTTGCTCTTGATTACTGTCCTGCTCTATGCAATGACTCATTGGGGTCGATTTACTAAAACTGCTAAATCGGGTGCGGCTCTGCATGGTAGCCAATCAGCTTCTAACTTCAGCTTGATCAATTATGCTTTGACAAAAAAAAACAACCTGGAAGCTGATTGGCTGCCATGCACAGCTGCACCAGATTTAGCACTCTCTAGTTTTAGTAAACCAACCCCATTGAATGAGCTTATACCAATAAAAAAATATTTCTATAGTTCAGGGATGGTGAACCTTGGCACCTCAGATGTTTTGGAACTACATTTCCCATGATGCTCAACTACACTGCAGAGTGCCAGAGCATCATGGGAAATGTAGTTCCAAAGCATCTGGGGTGCCAAGGTTCGCCATCACTGCATATAGTTTATAATGGCTAAGTTGCTTGGACTTTACCTATACCCTGATAAAGCTTTGTTTATGAAACTGGGACCAGCTGCTGATATGCAGATTAGCTGATCTCCTAAATTTTTTAAAACATGCATACATATTGATACAATTATTTATATCAAGCGGATCTCTTTTACAAATGCTAAAAAAAACTAAAAAAAATAAAACATTTTTTATTAGATTACTGTTCCCATTTAGGCCCCTTTCACATTGGGGCGGTTTTCAGGCGGTACAGCGCTAAAAATAGCGCCTGTACACCGCCTGAAAAAAACGGCCCCATTCACTCCAGTGTGAAAGCCGGCGGGCTTTCACACTGGAGCGGTGCGCTAGCAGGACCGCAACAAAAGTCCTGCTAGCAGCATCTTTGGAGCGGTGAAGGAGCGGTGTATTTACCGCTCCTATACCGCTCCTTCCCATTGAAATCAATGGGAAACCGCGGGGATACCGCCCGCAAACCGCCGCTGCAGCGGCGCTTTGCGGAGGTTTTTAACCCTTTTGCGGCCGCTAGCGGGGGTTAAAACCACCCCGCTAGCGGCCGCATACCGCGGGTTAAAACGATGGTAAAGCAGCGCTAAATATAGCGCTGCTTTACCGTCGCCGCCACGCACCGCCCCAGTGTGAAAGCAGCCTTAATGAACATTAATTTTCTCTCCATGCCTTCCAGACTTATCATCATTTCTCCTTTTTTCCTTTAGGCTACAGTGCTACTGCCAGCACAACACTTGTGGGGCATCATGTGACAGCTGCTGTCCTGGCTTCCACCAGGTGGCGTGGAAACCAGCGACCATGGATAATTCCAATGAATGTGAAGGTATGTCTTCCAATTACTCCTTGTTTTATGGTTTTGATTTATTTATTTTTTTTTACCTAAAAAAAAAATCATCCACTCTGTTGATAGTTGGATATTAAAATTCCATTTAGTGGCAGATATGGACTTTTATGTTTCTAACTCTACTCCTACTGTGTGGGAGGGCATCCTTGTGGACAGCCTTCCCAGAAGAGTTGAAGCTATTATAGCTGAAAAGGGTAGGCCAACTCAATATTGAACCCTACAGACTAAGACTGAGATGCCATTAACGTTCATGTGAGTGTAAAGGTAGGAGTCCCAATACTTTTGAAAATATAGTGTATAGTCGTTGATGGTCAGTTTCATGGTACCTTTCTTCTGAATCTCAGAATACTCTGAAATGCAGCAGCTAACTAATTGAATGAAACAAACTATTATTGCCAAAACCATCTTTTTAATGTAATGTTTATGTTCCCTATTACAGCGTGTAATTGTAATGGACACGCCTACGACTGTTACTATGATCCAGAGGTGGAAAGGCGCAGGGCAAGCATGAACCGTCAGGGGCAATACATGGGAGGAGGAGTCTGCCTGGATTGTCAGGTGAGTGTTTGTGGGAATACAAATATGGAAGCTGCCAAAGCTCCCCTTTAACCTGTTTACACCCGTGTATCACATATCTGTGGCTGCAAAAGGGTGGGCTTTAACACCTATACGTCGCCTCATATGCATCACTGTGTAACCAATGTTTCTTTGCTGAAAGTGCACTCCCAGCACAGAGACCGAGCTGTCAGAGACAGATCTTGGTCCCCACTTTTGGGAGCCGTTCTGGCCAGCTACTGATCGTTAGTGGGCACCAAGAGCTGCCTTTTACAGCTTGCTATCTGTGACAGATGGTCACTTGATCCTTCCTGCCTCCCAGGTGTACAGACAGAGCTTTGTTTCAGGGGGAACTGGGGGGGGGGCGCAGTTACGGCACCTCCAGCATTGTAAGTATGTAATTGCACGGGGTGCTGGGGTGTGTTAGAGGGTCTATTGATGATGGCTGATGGGGGATCTATTGTTGCTGGTGGGAATCTGTTTTTACGTGGTGGTCTGTTGTTGCTGGGGAAGTCTGTTATTGCTGGTGGAGGATCTATTGTTGCTGGGAGGGGTCTTATATTCTTGGGGGGTCAGTTGTTGCTGGGAGGGGTCTACTGTTGAGAGAGAGGCCTATTGTTTCTACCTTCTGTAGGGTCTATTAATGCTGGCTGTTTGGGGTCTATTGTTTCTAGGGTGTAGTTTTGTTTGGGTGGCATTTTTGTTTGAGGGGTCTATTGTTGCTGGAGGGGGGGTCTATTGTTGCTGCAGGGGATCTATTTTGCTGCTTTTCTTGTGATCATTAACAAATTCCATACAAATTACTTAACACTACAGAATGATACTTGGTTCTGTAATGTCTATAAGGGGCGGTTCTGGGAGGTGGGAAGGGGGTGGAACCAAGGGGCGCTGCTCGGAGGTGGGTAGGGGGCAGAGACATGGGGGTTACTCAGAAGGGGGGTGTTCCTGCACCTATTCTCTGAGAAAAAAAATCCCTATGTACAGACCCTATTAAGGGGACGCTGGAGCTGGATGGGAAGGGGTTAAATCGCCACTTCTGCTCATGTCATTAAAGTGAATATAAAACTGTAAACAAAACTGTCTTTCAGCACAATACAGATGGCGTCAACTGCGAGCGCTGTCGGCAAGGTTACTACAAATCACCCGATCATCCTACCGACTCGCCCTACACCTGTCAACGTGAGTGTGATCATATTTAACCAGCCTTATAATTGTCAGCATGACTGCTTGTGCAAGGAATAAAGTTAAGATGACATCATATGTTTTGTATAGGCTGTGCCTGTGAGTCCGAGTACATGAGTGGGACTTGTGAAGACCTGACGGGGCGATGTTACTGCAAACCCAACTTCACGGGCGAGAACTGTGCCTCCTGTGCAGAGGGATATATGGATTTTCCTGAGTGTTATCGTAAGGCTGACTTTTACACTGTCCATATACAAGTACCTTTGGGCTAGGTCAGGGATGGGCAGATTAGTCTGCAACAGATTTGGACATCCCCAGCAATGGGCAAATGTATTTTACCCATTCATGTGGCACTGACAGGTTCTTTTTACTGCAAATATTATACTGAATCTGGCATCAAGGATCTTTCAATATAATGTCCGTAAAATAGCAATGTAATGGCACATAGTAATTGTCTCTGACCAATTGGGAAATATGGGAAGAACATACAAGCGGTTTCTTTGGTGGGAATCAAGATGGGGACAACAGTTGTAGCTTACAAGTTAGTGCAAAACATAAATAAGTATCCTATGCACTTAGGATACATATTACATGGGCAATGCTGGTGACAGCAGCAGAATCCTCAAGGAGAGGCTTCCACTTGCCTTAATGGAATCTCAACCCTGCTGGCCTGGTACACTGGTGGTTATCACTTTATAGCAACAGATAACTGTTCCAGCTAGCAAGAGAGCAAGACCATTGCAAACGGTAAGCTCTCTGTGAGGGATCCTGTTACTGGTGAGCAGGGGCGTTGCTAGGTCTACAAGAGATCTGGGGCTAGAGCCCATAGCAACGTAGTAAAGAAAGTCATACGCTTGGGCGGGCATACACATGTATATAATATACATGTGTGTGTATATATCCCCAGAGCGTCTGATGTAAGGGTCTCTGGGGACCCTTACATCAGGGTCCCCAGAGAGCCTCCCTTACATTAGGATCCCCAGAATTCCTCCCCCTTGCGTCAGGGTCCCCAGAGAGCCTCCCCCTTGCGTCAGGGTCCCCAGAGAGCCTCCCGCTTGCGTCAGGGTCCCCAGAGAGCCTCCCTCTTAAATAAGGGTCCCTAGAGAGCCTCCTCCATAAATCAGGGTCCCCAGAGAGCCTCCTCCCATCATCAGGGTCCCCAGAGAGCCCCCACTTACATCAGGGTCCCCAGAGAGCCTCCCCTCCCCTTGGGAACCCCTGCAGAGACTTGGGGCTATGGGCCCCAGATTCGGGGCTATAGCCCCAAAAGCCACCCCCTAGCGACGCCACTGCTGGTGAGTTATTCTTGCAGCAGAATTGCTCCTGGGAGGTGGGATTTAACAGAAACTGGGTAATTTTTTTTTCCTACTGCCTCTATGGACATAAACCTGCATGGTACAGCAGTTGGTTGTGCCTCTCTATTTAACAACTTTGCAAGTGAGATCAGGTTCTGAGTTCAGATTGTACCTGCATGTGGGTGGGTGCAGCATGATGCGGCGGGCAGAAAACACACAGAGTCTAAGTGCAGTAACAGGAATATATTGCAACACACAACAGAATCAGTGGGAAGGCAACCTGACTGGGAACACTCTCAAGTTGTAAGAGCAATGAGACAGTAGCCTGAAGACTCGGAGGAGGGCCAACTGCGCCTGTCAGGGCATCTGGCTGGTCTGGGGAGGCTTCCCTAGAAGGACAGCATGCCCCTGCACCTTCCCTTCTCATCTGTAATCTTTCCCTAATGCTAAGAACTGTCCCTGGCAAACGGGTATCCTGTCCCTACACTGCCACTCACAAAAACGCACCAAACCTGGGAGCCAGGGTCCTAAATAGACTCTGTTTAACCAAAGATGGCTGCCAAAGTCACATGGGATGCCAGCATCCAATTGGATAGCTGCTTCTCAGTGGCTGAGGAAACCATAAAGGAAGCAGGTTCCCTTCGACTTCCTCCCCAACTGCAATGCCGCTGCAGATGAGCGCCACCTACAGTGAAGAAAATAGACTGCACCTGCCTACATGCACATCAGACCTCCATGGGATGTGAATCTTGACTCATAACTGTCTTTTTTGTGTTCTAGCTGTTCCTGAGAAGCCAGATGACGGCACGGTGGCACAGAATCAGCCTGCTGGGGAGTTTATAAGTATGGATAAGATTTCATATTGTATACGTGAACATGAATATTGTATAAGTTATTCAGTGCTTTTTCTTATAACATGTCAGTTATAAAATTACATTTTAATGACATTAAGTAGATTATAAAAAATAAGGTCATCCCTTCAAGGGTTTCTAATATATGTTTTAGTAAATGCTGTTTTCATGACTGGGCATTTCTTCAGTTTGATTATCCTGGTTCTGACACATATTGAAGTCTCTCTACACACCATAGATTTTTTTCAACCCGGCGGGTTCCCGAAAAAAAACCTGTCAGCTCCGGTCGGGGCTGCTGTACTAACTATGCAAAGTAAGTACAGCGATCTCTCCCCCCCTGTGAGCTGTTGTGTTCTGACGGGGGGATGGCCCCCCTGCCAGAACACTCCAGTCAGCGCTCTCTGCCATTGGCTGAGACTGCTGATCGGGAGTCGGTCGGCTGCTGGTTTTTCAGCATGCTCATCCGACAAAAGCTGGCCAAGACCGACATGCACACACCGTCGGCCATTTTTTTTTTTTTGAACAGACATTCGGCCCGTGTGTACCCGGCTTTATTGTGTTTCCTGTAAGCCAGATTGTTCTCTGTTGTATTGCATTTGACGTGATTTGATAATTAGACTCTTCTGTCATACTTTGAAAATCACGTGACAGGAAATTAAGCATAAAGGCAAGTAACAGAAAATTCCCCCTCTTCTTCCCAGCCTGTGATTGTAATGTTGCTGGAACAGAAGGAAATGCATGCCGTAAAGATCCCATCATTGGAGCCTGTGTGTGCAAACGCAATTTCCGGGGAGAAAGTTGTAGCTCGTGTGCCCCGGGCAACTATGGTCAGGACTGCCAAGGTAAATCTCATACTGAGGGCACTGTCAAGGAAAATATTGGGCTAAGATATTCCTCACTGTTATCTGTTGTTTGACACCCATGTGATATCACAATTTCCATCTAAAGCAATAGGCTTCCTTTTTTTACATTACTTTTGGCCTCTGAATGGCTGCTGTTCTCTTTGTAGGGGGAAGTTTAAAGCCTAATGCAAGACAAATCGTGTTTAACAAAGAGTCTCTCTTAATGTCTTATGTGCTCTCTATGTAGCCATTAAGAATGCCACTTTTGGGAAGTAATGGAAGATGTACCCAGTGGGGACCCAGACTGCAACAAAGCTCTTCAATGGGTCATGAACAGCAGTAAAAACTTGCCAATCTCCCCAACTCTGTCCAAAACTAAAAATGAAACAGCAGAGATCTCTTTTCTACATCTGATTGTTTTAAAAGTCTGTTATGTATTGCATCCAATGATCCTTCCATTACTTTATGATTGGTTGCCATACACAACAAAGCCCCTCTTGTTTCTTCCACTTTGTGTACTTGGGTATTCCCAATTTTTTCCTTCAGCTGAGAATGACTTTCCATTTTTTTCTCTCTTGCAGAGTGCCAGTGCTCCGGGCCTGGCGTGTATGACGGTACTTGTGACAAGGACAGCGGGCGTTGTGTGTGCCGGGATGGGTTTGAAGGCGAATTCTGTGAGAAATGCGCTCCAGGCTACTTCAATTACCCTCTTTGTCAGTGTGAGTTGTGTCTTCAATGTCTGGGATGAGTGACTCATAAGACATTGGCCTTGATGTATCAGAAATAATCTTTCTTTGCCCTGAATGTACTGACTTTTTAATGATGTTGTTCCCATGTATCTTTGCAGTGTGTGGCTGCAGCTCCGTTGGCACGTTACCACAAGGCTGTGATTCAAATGGCCGTTGCTTCTGCAAACCAGAGTATGAAGGGCCCAGGTGTGAGCAGTGCATTGCGGGATATCACTCATATCCTTACTGTCAAGGTATACACCGAGATCACATCCATGGAGATATGAATACGATTAAGTGGGGTTTTCCACGTTGGCTTGCATTAGATTTAAACTTTTGCCTTGACCACTGCTTGTCCAGAGACATCCACCACAACTCTTATAGATGTTGCAGAAAAGGTGAAATCCAAGGCACAAAGGGGGTGATTTACTAAAACAGAAGAGTGCAAAATCTGTCAAAAGTAACAAGCAAAACCTCTATTTTTAAATTCTTTTTTTTTTTTGTTTTGGCCCTGATATTATAGTATGCATTTGTAATTACCTATGTGCTGTGTGATCTGATTGTATCACTATCTGGTGCGCGGGACTCGGCAATGATTGTTCAGGAGGCAAATTTAGGTGCTTTCTGATTGGTGGAACATGGCACTGGAAATTGGGGGGGAAAAGGACATTATAAAGGCATTATAACATTCCCACCAAATCTTTTTTGCAGGGGAGGGTGGAGGATTAAAATTATTTTATTTTTTTTTTTATTTTTTTTTAATGAGTATCATCTTGACTAATTTTAGCATGTTGCTTATAGTCTCAGGCATTCTGACACGTTAGGAAGTCTTGATATCCTGTAAGCGTGACTTGTCTGCCTGAAGTGACCTCTTTTGGTCATTACTGGAGCTGACACCTGTGTGCCAAATGCGGACCACTGGCTGCTTCTGTGTTCTGGATTTCCATTTACACTCAACCTTTACTTGTTTCTCTACAGCTTGTTCCTGCGATCCTCAGGGCTCCGAGCATAATAACTGCTCCCCGACCGGTCACTGCCAGTGTCGCCCCAATTATACAGGGCTGACCTGTAACCAGTGTGCGTCAGGATTTTATGGATTCCCCAGCTGTATATGTAAGTCAGAGTTGCAACTACTTCTTCATGCCACTGGAGGGAGCACAAAACCTTTTCAGACAGAATATAAAGAAGACTTATGTCGCCTGTACTTTTTAAGGGGGAGCTGACTGTAGCTCCTTCTGAAATTACAAAATCTCACCCACCAGCTTGCAATAAACCAAAAAAAAGGTTAAATGTCTTCCACCTGAAGAAGTCCGGTCTGGTGGTTTTATTCTGGTCCAATACGTGGCTCTCCGTAGTTTAAATATGCTATTCTGGGCACAATCCTAAGCTTTCTATATATTTGATCAATGGATGGAAATCAGCCTTAGCCTAGACTCCTCCCAGGACACGCCTCTGTCTTGCTTTGTCCTGCCCACAGGGTTTAGTCGTACCTCTATGACTAAGTCCTGTGGGTGCAGTGAATCATGTCAGTGGGTGGCCTGGGAGGAGTCTAAGCTGAGGCCACTTTCCATTCACTTATCTAGTACATAGGCTGTTTTGGAGTGCAGTGTCTCCGAGTCACACTCTGTACATGTGTAGTTTGTTATGTTGTTACAAGTTCCAGTGTGCACTTCCCAAATATTGGTTGTAGGCAGATGTCAACACCTGCTTTAAAGTGGAACTCCAGCTTATACCTAACTTGCTTTAGAACTACCCCTTCTCCTTCCTGACACCTATGCTAACTAACCTGTGTAAGAAAGATTTATATACTGACCTGTTTTCAGGCCACACCAGTCAAATTAATGTTTTCCAGCTCCCCTGTTTCAGTCAGCGCAGCTTCAGGGGAGAGGAAGGAGCTCCGACAACGGATCGGCCATTGAAGTCATGTGTGACGTCACCATTCCAGGCTTTACTAGCTGTTGTCAGAGCGCTCTCTCCTCTCCCCTGCAGCCGCTGCTGGCTGACATAGAGGCGATCACGTGACTAGAATGGAGCGGCCTGCAAATAAGTAAGTATATACATCTTCCTTACACAGGTTAGTTAGCATAGGTGTTAGAAGGGAGGAGGGGGCAGTTAGGTATAAGCTGGAATTCCAAGTATGGTAGTGTTAGTTTGTGATTTTAGGATCTCGCTGATTGATTGGATCATGAGTTTAGTTTTCAACACACCTATAGTTACATAGTTACATAGTAGGTGAGGTCGAAAAAAGACAAATCCATCAAGTCCAACCTATGTGTGTGATTATATGTCAGTATTACATTGTATATCCCTGTATGTTGTGATCGTTCAGGTGCTTATCTAATAGTTTCTTGAAACTATTGATGCTCCCCGCTGAGACCACCACCTGTGGAAGGAAATTCCACATCCTTGCCACTCTTACAGTAAAGAACCCTCTACGTAGTTTAAGGTTAAATCTATTTTCTTCAAATCTTAATGAGTGGACACGTGTCTTGATAAACTCCCTTCTGCGAAAAAGTTTTAACCCTATTGTGTGTTCACGGTATTTGTATATTGAAATCATATCCCCTCTCAAGCGTCTCTTCTCCAGAGAGTTCAGTGCTCGCAACCTTTCCTCATAACTAATCACCTCCAGACCCTTCATTTGCTGGAGGATAAAACCATCTTGGTTTTTATTGAAGTTGCTTTAAAGCAGCAGTGCACCTCAATGTGATATTTTTGTAGGTGGAGTCTAATATATCTTGAATTTTCCAACAGTAAGATCTTCCTGCCATAATCTCTATTTTTATAGAAAAAAAGATAACAAGAGCACCAGACCAAAAATGAAAGAAGCCAAGATCATTTTAATTGTTGGTAAAAAAAAAAAGTTATTCCAAAATATAAACGCGTTTCAGAGCAACTCCACTCCTCCTTCATCAGGGCTCAACACAGGATAAAACTTGGATAAACCCAGATAGCCTGCATTGCTGATCATCAATTGCTGCCATGCTGTTACACCATGTGGAGAGTTTAATATTGGTTCTAATATAGATCTGTCAAGGGATTGTGTTCTCTGTGTTTATCCAAGTTTTATCCTGAGCCCTGAAGGCGGAGTGGTGTTGCCTTAAAAACACGTTGGCTGTATTTATGTGACTTTTTTTTTTACCAACAAATTTAATTATCTTGGACTCTCGTATTAGTTTTGCTCTGGCATTCTTTTCTGTATTTCTATAGTTTGAGCTACCGTTGGGTGGCCATCAAGGGAGGCCTTGCTGTGTGGGAGCCGCCTCACCAGAGCTATTGAGCTTGTTTGTAGTGTTCCTTTATCTGACTACACATGCAAAAGTCCCCAGCACCTCTTGAGTATGTCATTCTGGAGTCCATAATTCCTGTTCTTGTCCACCTTGGGGTTTTGGATGTTCCAACACATCTCAGTGAGTTAAAAAACAAACAACCACCGCTCCAAGACTCTCCTTACAAGCGAATGCTCCTGCTCCTGTGTGGGAGCCCCAGGTGCTGGCTAATAGCACAATGATTAGAAATCAAAAGGAAGAACTCCGGACAGCCGCACACCGGGAAAATAAAATCCAAAGGGTTTATTTAAAAGCAAAAAGACACTACAATCCAAACACGGCAAAAAGGGGGGTACGGAGCTGACGCGTTTCGCACTGTATTTCAGTGCTTACTCACAGCTATGAGTAAGCACTGAAATACAGTGCGAAACGCGTCAGCTCCGTACCCCCCTTTTTGCCGTGTTTGGATTGTAGTGTCTTTTTGCTTTTAAATAAACCCTTTGGATTTTATTTTCCCGGTGTGCGGCTGTCCGGAGTTCTTCCTTTTGATTTCTAAACATCTCAGTGAGTTCCAGCTGTTCCTATTACCGTATATTCTCCTACAATATTAATATCCCCATAACGGGCACAGCTGGTGGATCTCAACAAAAAATGTCCCCTAGATATAGAGGTGGTTCAATTCTTCAGCTCCCACCAAACTCTGAAATATCAGTTTTGGGTAGACTGCCCCTTTCAAATTGGCTTGGCCCTTGTGTAAATACTTTCACTAATCAGTTCATAACATCATGTGTGGTCAGTTTTTATATAGGAAATATTAGGACCCCTTAACAGCCTTTCTGCGTGGTCACACTGAGTCCTATTCCTACTATTTGTCTGTGATGCCAAGGGACAGAGCCAACCCTTGTCATGCCAATCTGTATCAAAGTGAGCATGCAAAAAAAAAAAATGCATGTTTTCTCACAGCCACCAATCGGGCGTGACCTGGGAATGAATGTTTGGAGTCTGAAAGTCTGAATTGGATTAGTGGCTTATGGTAAATGATTACATTTGTTAATTCTGAAAATAGTCTGTGAAACAGTCTTATTGACTGCAGTCTTTGTGCTGTTCAGGAAATATGCTTTGACTTCTTTAACATCTGTCTTTTGTCTGTACAGCTTGTCAGTGTTCAAGAGAAGGTTCACTTTATGCCACATGTGATCCACAGAGCGGGCAGTGCAGGTGCCGTCTGGGCGTTACTGGACTCAAATGTGATTCCTGCACCACTGGAACCTATGGATTCCCCAACTGTGAAGGTAAATCCCAGAGAATGTATGGAGGTCCTCTAATGAAAGTTAACTTGTTCTAGGCTTCACTGGGGCATATTAGCTGTAGCTAATGTGTGAACTGTTGGGACATTTCACTGATTTACCTAATATTTCATTTTTAAGTAGAAGTTGGGTAGAATCAGCGATCAGTTTCTTTTACATCTTTCAGGGAGTTCAGTAATTAGACCTCCCTACTTTATTTCCCATTTGTGATTATCTGTTGCAGTGTCACAAGGTGGCTCCATCCTACCTGTCAAGTTTTGTATTTTACTTTTCATGGGGGGGGATTTGCATTAACTATTTGGATAGTAGCATCAAATCCAGGGCTGGTTCAAGGATTTTTGACACCCTAGGCGAAACCTTATTTTGCTGCCCCCCCTTGGATCCACCCCTGACTCCACACCATTTCCCCTGTCCATGTAAGTGCCCATCAAATGCAGCCTCACCAGCGCCCATCAATACAGCCTACCAGCACCCCTCAATGCAGCCTCACCAGCGCCCATCAAATGTAGCCTCACCAGCGCCCATCAAATGTAGCCTCACCAGCACCCATCAAATTTAGCCTCTCCAGCGCCCATCAATGCAGCCTACCAGTGCCCATTAATTAAAGAGGAGTGCCACCTTAAAAAAAAATATAAAAAGTTAGCAGCTACAAATACTGCAGCTGCTGACTATTAATAAATGGGAACTTACCTGTTCCAGGGTCCAGCGATGTCGGCATCAGATGACGAGCAATCGCTCGTCTCTCAGCTGCCCCCGCCGCCATCCTCTGTCAGGGAATCGGGAAGTGAAGCGTTGGGGCTTGACTGCCCGGTCCCCTACTGCGCATGAGCAAGTCGCGCTGCGCGTCTTCACTGGTCCCCGTTGTGTCTTGGGAACTGTGTGTTTCCCAGAACACAATGGGGGGGGGGGGGGGGGATCTGTGGCTAGCTGCAGCTAGCTATTCCCGGAAGTGGGTGCAGATACCTGGATTATACAGGTATCTGAACCCCCCTCCCCCTGAAAGGTGCCAATTGTGGCACTGGGAGGGGGGGGGGGGGGGTTCCGATGAGCGGAACTTCCACTTTAGGGTGGAGGTCCGCTCTAATGTTTGCTTGCATCCATTCATTCGGGAGTCGGGACACAGACACAGCCCTCCGCTGCAGCTGCGCCTCTGACACTAAGTGCAAACGGAGCGGTGGCTGCTTGCTGCAGAGAAAAGCGAGTAGGAACACCAGCCAAGTTTGCCCAGCCCAGACTTTTTTTTTTTATGATTGTCACCAGAATAGGTGCGATTTCCTCTCTCCTACTGTTATGTTGATAACTAAAATTTAGTTTTCTCATCACTTTCAATGGACACCATGACGAACAGTGTGACAAAGGCCACTGACCTTAACTGACAAAATCTGACAGTTCTTTCTATTCCCATTATATCTGAAATGAAAAAAGTTTTGGCTAGAGATACATTTTTAGAATTGTCTTTTTAACTGATCTAGAGTTAAAACTTTATCTGTTTCTTTTCTTTCAGTGGGTCCTTGTAATCCAGCTGGGTCTACCTCCACCACTGTGAATCCTCCAGAGGTGATTCTTATTTATTTGTTATTGGGCAGCTTAATACATTTTGTCATACTGTTAGTACTGTTATAGCTATTGGAAGAGACTATTATTATTATTGGCCACTTGCATGGGTAGTTATTTCCTGTAGAGAAGGAGTTGGGTATATCGGAAACATGGTCAGTAGCGTTGAAAGAGCAGCACAAAATGAAAAGCCAATCAGATTGGTGGATGCAATTTTGCAGACTCTCTTCTTGTCTCTGAAGGGGAAACATGATTTGAATTTCAGGAAAAGCTAGTGGTTTACCAGTTAGTTTATGTGCCTGGCTTTATGAGAAGACTGAAGAATGAAAGTTGTGGGTGCAGGTATTGGGGATTACCTATTTATCAGGTTTCCAGAGTAATGATGGCCATACAGTTAAGCCAGCCATAGATGGACCGAAATTTGACTGGTCGGTCAAGAACTGGCCGAATTTCAAACTATCTATGGAACTGCTGGTTGTACTGAAGTTGATCCATCCATCAACTTCAGTACAACCAGCCTGTCAGGTTTCCTTCACCCGATCACTGCTGGTGGCTGTAGCCAAAATGCTGAGTGACGTCATCGCGGCTCCGGCCAATCACAGCGTCGGAGCCGCGATACCCAGAAGTAACCCCCCCCCAGGGAGATGTCGGCCGCCGGAGCGGTGAACGAGGCTTCGATCTCAGGTAAGTAATTCATAATGAGCTAGTATGCTATGCATACTAACTCATTATGCCTTTGTCTTGCAGGTTTTTTTTTAACATTTTTTTAAAAGGGTTTACAACCACTTTAAGCATTGCAGATCAGCAGATCGCTGGTGCCATGCAGGTCTCCTGCAGACCTATCAGTGTATCTGTGTGTCTGTACATCATACGGGCAAGCATATACAATCTGACAGGAAGACTCAATGAGCTGCCACAGTGCCGTGGTAGTTCACTGAAAACTACAAGCCGACAGGCGCAGAGGCTGTGAATGAGTGATGTGGCCGGGCGGGCAGTGACAGCTAGCAGGGGGGAGAAGATCCCCGCTAGCTGTCAGATCGGTTAATTGAGGAGGAGCCGGGGGGCGGTCCATTCATTAAAATGTTACACCCTGAATATGGGTGTAACATGTTCTGAAAGGTGAACTTATCCTTTAACAAGACCGACCATCTAGGTTTTATATATTTTTATATAATAATTATCAGCAAGAGAGAGGAACGGTACAGCGCACTCACTACTCAGCACTGCTATTCAAGAAGAAAAAGAAGCAAAGCAAGAAAAGAGATTGTTTACATTTTACTTTTCATATTCGATAATATTTTATATTAGATTTTATATTATTTCTAGTCTATGGGTTGTCTTTTATATAAGCCTACGCGTATGTAAGTGGAAATCATTAATGAGGGGATAGGAAATGGTTTGGTGAACTGTGTGGGAACCTGAGCAGGTGCTGAGTTTGCATTAGTGCTGCCATGACGTGTGGGTGAAGACAAGCCAGGCAGAATGAAGAAGGGTCTGCCTGAAGGGTCACAGCTGTTTTCCTGGAGCTGGCAGTCAGAGTGCACTCTAGCTCTGGCATCGGGTGACACATATCACTGAGCGGAGGAGGTGGTCACAGAAGCGGAGACGACAGTGTTGATTAAAAGCCCTGTGCACTGCTGACCCTCCTGCCTGCAATGAGGATCTGGTCCTTTAAAGGTGTAGGGAGAGCCTTGCCGTGGGAGGGGAGAAGCACCCGTAGGACTCTGGGTGGCATTTGTGCTTGGATAACACTGGCATGCTTGTTCCTCCTTCCCCTCTACTGGGGGAACTATGCCGAGACCTTGCTGCATATTGCAGGCCCTCATCCTGCTCTCTTGTATTGCACAGGGCACCTGTGAGTGTCGAGAGAACGTGGAAGGCAGCGCATGCGACAAATGTAAACCGCTATACTGGGACCTGGCACCGGAAAACCCACAAGGCTGCAAACGTAAGAAGGAATAACTGCATTTCTCTTCAAACTGGAATATTAAGATTAGCGTTTGGTCATACTGATGGCAAATCTTTTTGCTTCATGCAGGATGTGAATGCGGCTCGGGGACAATAAACGGAGCAGGGGAATGTCAGCAGGTAAGAGCATAAAATACATATCACACAGCTTGTACCTATATGCAGCAAGATAGAGGAAGGAATGCTACTTTTTTATTCCTGATTCGGATCGGCTCAGCTTTGGTCATCGGCAATGTCAGCTGACGCAAGGAGTGCATATTCTCGTTATGATCACATATTTAAATTTCACTATTTTCCCACCAAATGCTATATCTCTGAAACGATTGGAACAATATGTCCAATGTCCTGAATTTTTGAGTACCTTCTAAACAATCATTCTCAGTTGCTCCTTGACACATTCTCGAAGTAATCTTCACAAGTAGCGCTGCATTGTTTGGAGATAGTTCCTAGTGTATAGAGTAGAGTTATGCGGCGTACACACGGTCGGAATTTCCGATGGAAATAGTCCGATGGGAGCTTTTCATCTGATTTTCCGACCGTGTGTATGCCCAACGGTCTTTTTCTGTCGGAATTTCCGACGGACTTTGAATTGAGAACCTGTTCTCAATTTTTCCAACGGAAAACCTTTCTATCGGATTCTCCGATCGTGTGTATGCAATTCCGACACGCAAAATTCCGACGCATGCTCGGAAACAATTCGACGCATGCTCGGAAGCATTAAACTTCTCTTTTATAGTGCTGTCGAACGTTTTTTATGCCGCTGTGTTATTGACCGTCGGAATTTGGTGTGATCGTGTGTAGGCAACACAGCTTGAGCGGAATTCCGTTGGAATTCCGTCGGAAAAACCATCAGAGTTTTTTCCGACGAGAATTCCGATCGTGTGTACGCGGCATTAGACATGCACACTTACTCTATATTGATAATTTGGTTCAATCTTGCTTTATTAAAATTTTTAAAACACATGTTACATATACAAAGAACAGGGAAAGTACATAGGTGGGTTATTTCAAATTGCCCACCAGTGGTAGAATGTATATATCAACAAAAATATTGCTTAGGTACTTAGTTGGTGGTGATACAATACAGAAGATACTAATGTTGAAGAACAACCATCTTGGGTCATCTAGAGAGCAGCTAGGTGGCAGACTGCCCAACCAAATTGGTCAAAGACTGTCTACAATGGAAAGCCAGTGAAAAGTAATACCATTCAGTTGTTAAGTGCGACCATTAATAAGAATGGGGTAGTCGAGTATGTAAGACTAGCTTCCAGTAGTTGGTAGCAAGGTGATTGGAAGTATACCAGTTCAAAAGGAAGGTAGGAAGGAAAGAAAATAGGGGTTGGACTGGAGGAAGAGGGGTAGGAGTCACTCCATCATGGCTGGTTGGAGGTTGGGGGGTGTCCTTTACCTATACTGATAATTTAGTTGGAAGCCGATGACTCTACCAGTAAGGGTCGGGCAATCAGGGGACAGAACGCTCTCTTAATTTGTAGGCTCTGCTCAGCCTCTCTTCGAAGGGGAAGGGAATTGTAGAAGATGCTGGGTCAGGCTTATTATTTGAGGTACAATCTCTTTTGGGGCAAGTTTTCTTAGCCCACTATTCAACTCTTCCTTCCCAACAATGGACAGCCAGCCGTCTGGGGCACCACCAGCTGGTGTCAGCCAAACTAAGGTCAGTGTCACCTGTTGAGCATGTCCTAAGCCAAAAAAGAAGTATTAGGTGTGTGGCTGGTGTGGAGTTTGAGTTCGAGATCTGCTGTATTTAGAGTAAACAGAAAGAGGTTATCTGGGGTGATGGGTAAATTGTGAAGCAGGTGACATATCAGATGAACGCTAGGTTAGAGAACTGCGGGGTTGACAAAAATCTGGATGTTTTCCTATCGATTTTCCGATATCACTTACATACTTGGCTGTCTAGAAGGAGAGATTTATTACGTCTGCCTGGCCAACATTTGGACATCTTATATCGGGCCTCTATCACCAAATGTCTGAGCCTCATTTATTTATATATAATCGGTTGTTCCCTGGTCTTCTCCTGGTGCAGCATTGGAGAGTGAGAGGAGGATTGATGAGTTGTTTTCACAACGCAGAGACAATTCTTGTTTAAGGAAAGAAATTTGGAAGGATAGCACTGGAACCTTATGAAGGTTATAGGGGTGTTTGACTAGGATGCCTGAATTCTTAGAGATGACTGCTTCTCTATGCCTAAGGACTTCTGCTATCTTCCACTAGTTTGTAACTGAGGGTATCTGTGACTGAAACACTGCACTAAAATGTAATCATCTAGATCAGGGGTCTCCAAACTTGCTAAACAAAGGGCCAGTATACTGTCCTTCAGACTTTAGGGGGGCCGGACTGTGCCCAATGGGAGTAAGCAATGACGAATCTTTGGTATTAGGGGGAGAAAAAAAGTTGGTGTCAGTGGGAGGAATAGTGTCCCATTTTTGTTGTCAGTGGAAAGAATTATGCCCCATCGTTGGTGTCAGTGAAAGGAATAGTGCCCCATTGTTGGTGCTAGTGTCAGGAATAAAGCCTCAAGGGCCGGATAAAGACAAGCAAAGGGCCACATCCGGCCCCAGGGCTGCAGTTTGGAGACCACTGATCTAGATCAGCGTGTCTGCACCTTTTTTCAGTCAAGGCACCCTCCACTTAAGTACCGGAAGGTTTTACCCCCTTCCTGACCAGGCCATTTTTTGCAATACGGCACTGTGTTTTTTTAACTGAAAATTACACGGGCATATGACGCTGTACCCAAATAAAATGAATGTCCTTATTTGCCACAAATATATTTTTTTGGTGGTATTTGATCACCTTGGCGGGGTTTTTTTTTTTTCGCGCTATAAGCACAAACAGAGCAACAAATTTGAAAAAAAAAAACAATATTTTTTACTTTCTGCTATAAAACATTTCCAATAAAAAAAAATGTCAAAAATCTAATTTCTTTATCAATTTAAGCCAATATGTATTCTGCTACATATTTATTGTATGTTGATTGGTTTGCGCAAAAGTTATGGCGTCTATAAACTATGGGATATTTTCATAGAGTTTTGTATTTATTTATTTTGTTACTAGTAACGTCGGCGATCTTTAGCGGGATCTTCAACATTGCGGCGGACAAATGGGACACTATTACAGTGATCAGTGCTAAAAATATGCACTGTTACTGTACTAATGACACTGGCAGGGAAGGGGATAACACTAGGGGGTGATCAATGGGTTAAGTGTGTTCCCTGAGAGAGTTTTCTAACTGTGGGGGGGGGGGGGGTGGACTGACTGGGACAACACAGAGAACTGTGTTCCTGCTTAGGAATCCAGGAATACAAGATCTCTATGTCCTCCCCTGCCAGAACAGCAATCTGCCTTGTTTACATAGGCAGAACCCTGTTCTGCCTCTGTGGGGAACTTTTGCGGGTGGCTGGTGGACAGGTATGTCGATTCACACAGCCGTGCCACCTTGCCACAGTATATCTGCAGCGGGTGGTCGGCAAGTAGTTAAAATTATACACATCTCGAGGCACCGCGTTCTAAAATATACAGCACTAAACGAATAGTTTTACATAACGCAGCAACATCCACACACATAGGACACCCAGCACTAGAAGTTATTTATTCTTCCAAAGCAAATACACTTTTACATGCTGGTACTGACTAGTTTTCTAATGTTTCTTTTCTCCCTCAATTTCTCTTCCTCATTCAAGAGGAGTATCCATAAAAAAAAAAAAATTAAAGTCAGCAACTACAAATACTGCAGCTGCTGACTTTTAATAATCAGACACTTACCTGTTCCAGGGTCCAACAAAGGGGGGGGCGAAGCTCCGCTCATCCCCCGATCCGCTCGGCGCCATGATTGGTCGCACAGTCATCTGGGACCTGTCACGTGTCCCAGATGACTGACAGGAGGGAGGGAGCCCTTCCTGCGCTGAGGGGAAGTGATGTCACCTGCCCGGGCACTGAAGGAGGCAGACTACGAGGGACCCCCTAGCAACACGCATTTGGAGGTGAGTTAGAAAAAAAAATGTCCAAATATTTTTTTTTTTTTTTTTTTTTTTAGGAATTTTAGGCATTTTTTTTTTTTGGGTGCAACAACACTTTCAGCTAATGTTACCCCATTGAAAAATTCAATAAAACCTTTTGTAACCCAAAAAAACACAGTATATATTCCCTTTCATTTCAAGCCCTGAGGAAGATGGAGTGTTAAGCTCTCAAAGCGCACTGGCTTTGTGATAAATGTCAATTTAATTTTGGTGTGGCGTTTCGATCTCAAATTCCCACGATTTTTGTCTGAGACACTGTTAGCTCATATTTTTTGCAAATCAACCAACCAGATATCAGCTGTCATTGAAAACAAGAGAAGTAATATGACTTGTTGCGGCAAGGAAACAACAAAGTAACCAGTGGGGGAAATTTACTAAAACTGGTGCATACGGTATCTGGTGCAGCTGTGCATAGTAACCTATGAGCTTCTAAATTAGGCTTTCACAAAAACGTAGAAGCTGATTCTTTACTATGCACAGCTGCTCCAGTTTTAGTAAATCTCTCCCAGTGTCTGAAATGGGATCTGGCTATATAGTCGCTAAAGCAAGCAATCGGTTTCTCCTGTGCTGTTAATGTCCAGAACAGAATCGCATCTAATTCCTTGATTTCTTTGTATGAAAGGCCAGTAAAGAGCAGTAATTATGATTGGCTGCTCATTGGTTGCTGCATTTTCAGAATAGATTTTTTTGCCCACTTGAACAATCCCTCTGGATTTTGAATTTGTTACCTGTCTGTTGGGTTTACTGTTAATGTATTTGTTTGCAGGTGACTGGACAGTGTTTCTGCAAGCCCAATATCTGCAGCGGATCCTGCAGCAAGTGCAAAGATGGCTATTACAACCTGAAGCCCGACAGCTATTTTGGATGTCAAGGTAAATTCTGAATCCAGAATCACATGGAAAGATTTCTACAGGAGATCTGCCTATTTTTTGTTTTTGATTCACTGCTTGGATAAAACTTATTAGCCTATGAAGACTTTGCCCTGTGGTAGAAAGCACAGCCTGTATCAGACAGATTTAGGCCGATATGTATTTTTCTACATATACAAAAACGCAATAAGCGTATATTGATTGGTTTGCGCAAAAAAGTTATAGCAACAAAATAGGTTATTGATTTATGGCATTTTTATTATTATTATTTTTTTTACTAGTAATGACGGTGATCTGCAATTTTTAGCGGGATTGCGGCGGACAGATCGGACACTTTTAACACTATTTTGGGACCATTGACATTTACACAGTGATCAGTGCTATAAATATGCACTGATTACTGTATAAATGTCACTGGCAGGGAAGGAGTTAACACTAGGGGGCGATCAAGGGGTTAAATGTGTTACCTAGGGAGTGATTCTAACTGGGGGGATGTTACTGTCTGGGGGAGGAGACCAATCGGTATTCCTATATAATAGTAACACTACGATCTGTCTCCTCTCCCATGACAGAATGTGGATCTGTGTGTTTACACACTCAGATCCACGTTCCTGCTATGTCACGAGCGATCGTGGGTGCCCGGCGGACATCGTGGGCCCGGGGCACGCGCACCGGCTATATATATATTTGTATTATAACAATAAGTTCCCCTGTGTCTGTGTTCTATAATAAGAATGCTTATCCGTACCGATAACACAGTGTCTTCCTGCGATCATGTGACTCCTCGGCTCTCTCTCCTCTCCTCCCTGGCTGACGTCAACGGCAGTGCTCGGCCCCGCCCACTGGAACTGTCAGCCGGGCAGAGGAGAGAGGAGGCACCTGATCGTAGGAAGACACTGTGTTATCGGTACAGATAAGCATATTTATTATATTACACAGACACAGGGGAACTTATTATTCTAATACAGAGGGGATGGGAGCATTTTATAGAAGTGGCTTTACAACCACTTTAAATTTGCTTTAATGAATATGAAATTTCTCAGAATCCACTCTTAGCTTTTCACCATGTACTCATTCTAGTTCCAACCACTGTCATATCCAGTCCTGTATGCCACAGGGTGATGAATTCCCCTCTAATTGGATATCTGGAAATGCCTTCTTAATGCACATTTAGAAGAGCGGATGCCTCTTGCGCATTCCAAAGCTAAGGCCGCTATAAATATCCTATTTGCTGCCTCCTCGGGCCTAGTGCTCACGGCTTGGCAGAGTGAACTCACCAGGTGTTCTTCACCCCTTTGCAGGATGCCAGTGTGACATCGGAGGCTCAGTTGGCTTGGCATGCGATGCCAGGACAGGCGAATGCCAGTGCCGTGAGAATGTGGATGGACCGAAGTGCAACCGGTGAGTGTGTGCTGGGAATAGTGGCTGTAATAGCGGAATGATCACATAGGCTTAGTAATTGCCAGATTAATAGCGGATGTGTATGTTGGACGCTTGTCACTGAGCATCAGCTGTCCCAGCTAATGAAGGCCTGTTGAAATCAGATGCATTTAAGCTGGGCAGAGACAGCTGCTGTGGACTTTTATTACACTGTAAAAAAAAAAAAAAAGTAAACGAGATGTTTGTACAGCATTATCTCCAACATTTTACTACAGCTGGTCATGTGAGTCGTGCTGAAAATGACCTTGGGATAATTAATTGATGAATTTGTCTGCAACTTCATTAAGTGTTAATAAAGCCTGGCATCTCTACAGAGGCCAACTGAGAAACAAAATGGCTGGTATTTTTGGTGGCATCTTAGTCACATGTAGATCAATGCTATTGTAGGCCTATGGGTGCCCAGAAGCTTCAAATGTTAATTCTTTATCTTGCTTTCCTGATGAACATCAGTATTCTATTCTCTTTCTTTTGAAATGCAACTTGCAGTTTTGATTTTTCTGCTTTTCGGTGCATTGTAGCCAATGGTAATCACTGTTCAGTCCAGTTAAATTAGTTTAAACTCCAAATATTATACAGATGGGGGATTGTTGGTATGGGGGGAAGTAGGTGCTGCTCACATGAACCAATCTGAGATTCCATTTTCTTTCTCCCTATAAATAATAAGGGATTATATATTTGTGGCCAATATATAAGGTATTTAAGATAAATTAATAAATAAGACCCATTGTGCGCCATTATGTGATCTCACATTTAGCTATTTTTCCTAAATAAATTGTAACAAAATAAAGGGGCTACCTTTTACTGACCTCTTGACTTTTCTGACTTGTAATACGCATGCAGATTAGAAAGTAGGATGAAATTAGAGTTCTGGATCTGTATATTATTCCAGTTCAGTGCTTTAGAAAGTACAGAATGCACTGGATTAGCATGACAGCCAATCAAGTGGTATTCTAGGAGGAAGTCAGCAATGGCCGTCTCACAGTACAGGTTAGAAAACTTTGCATATCCTTGACTATCTGTTAAAGAATGAAAGTATCAAATACTAGCATAAGCGTGCGCGCACCAATTTCCCCTGCTTCCTGGTGTCCCTTGTCGATCCCCTGCAGTGCTGCCAGCTTCCTTCCTCTCCTCTCCCGCTGGCTGCTGCAGGGGATGTTTCAGGGTGGATGAATGAACACAGTGAGTGATCTGTACCGATCTCTCCTGTCTTCATTCTTAACTGAAGCATAGTAAACTATGTTTACTATGTTTTTCTGTTTCATTAAAGAGCACTTTCACTGTTCCCTGTCCAATGCAGCTGAGGCTGCAGAGAAAGGGACTGGGGAAGCGCTACCCTCAGTCCCTTTCTCTCTGTTTATATCCTTAATAATTCACCAAAGCCCCCAAACGGGGCACCTAGAAAAATGTAAAAAAATTATTTTAAAAAATAAAATCGTAAGAAAAATAATAAAAGTAAAGACTACTGACACTGTCCACTACCCTACTGTTCAGTGCAGCTGAGGCTGCAGAGAAAGGGACTGAGGAAGCGCTACCCTCAGTCCCTTTCTCTCTGTTTATATCCTTAATATTTCACCAAAGCCCCCAAACGGGGCTCCTAGAAAAATGTAAAAAAAATTATTAAAAAATATAAAATCGTAAAAAAATAATAAAAGTAAAGACTACTGACACTGTCCCCTACCCTACTGTCCAGTGCAGCTGAGGCTGCAGAGAAAAGGGCTGGGCAAGCGCTACCCTCAGTCCCTTTCTCTCTGTTTATATCCTTAATATTTCACCAAAGCCCCCAAACGGGGCTCCTAGAAAAATGTAAAAAAATTATTAAAAAATATAAAATCGTAAAAAAATAATAAAAGTAAAGACTACCTGACACTGTCCACTACCCTACTGTTCAGTGCAGCTGAGGCTGCAGAGAAAAGGGCTGGGGAAGCACTACCCTCAGTCCCTTTCGCTCTGTTTATATCCTTAATATTTCTCCAAAGCCCTCAAACGGGGCTCCTAGAAATCTTTTTTAAAATTATTTAAAAAAATAAAATCGTAAAAAAAATAATAAAAGTAAAAACTACTGACACTGTCCACTACCCTACTGACACCAATCTCTGCTCTACTGACACCACCCACTGCTCTTCTGACATATGTGTTTGTGCTCTGGGGTACACACCCTAATGCAATAGGCTGCCCACACCAATGTACATGAGTAATCCTATTATGTCCTTTAAATATTGCCCATGATATATGGTTAATGAGAGTTTTCTGTGTATGCTCCTGATTGGCTATGTTTCACCTCCCAGACCTGTCAATGGATATTATTTCCCGGATCTACATCATCTGAGATATGAAGTGGAGGATGGCCGGACGCCGGATGGAAGGCAAGTCAGATTTGGCTTCAACCCTCTGGAGTTTGAGAACTTCAGCTGGAGAGGATATGCCCAAATGTCACCATATCAGGTGAGACCAGACTATATTTATGTAAGAGAAGAGCTCATGTTGTCTGCAAAAGTCAATCAAATTCTCCAGCGTGTTTTGGGAAAGCGGAGAGAAAAAGTAGTATGTGTGAAAAATGAAAGGCAGCCATGACTGCTTGTTTTGACAGTTTTAGAACATTTTAGCCATTGGATTGAATTTGAAAAGTAATTTGTATAAACATTGAAATACAAAATATGAATATCGTTTTTTCAAGAAAACTGAAGTTATACTTTTAGGCTATGTGTTTCTATATATACTGTATATGGCTATTTTGCAGAAGGGCTGAATGCGTTTTAGCACTTATTTTTCAAATAATGACCTATTTGAAGATGTATAATATGTATAATAAAGTGTGTTTTTTCATCGTCATTTATTGACATTATTTCTTGACAGACAAAAGTCATTCTGACCATTAACGTGACATCCCCTGACCTTTTCCGAGTTGTGTTCCGGTACGTCAACCGCGGCTCAGATAGTGTGTACGGCAAAGTGTCATTTATAGAAGAGAAGAAGTTCAATGCCTGTGCTAACTGTAAGTGCCCAAGTGTCTGTCCACCCTGTGCTTACAAATGGTACATTCCAGAGAGTAGACACTGAGACTCGACTAGCTGAGGAATGTCTCATTAATGCTGGCTGGGGGTGGGACTGTGGACACAAGATATACTTCTCGTTCCTGTCACTGGAGTGCCTCTAATCTCCTTTGGAGATATGTTTCTGCAGGAACATAATTACAAGGCTTGTAGATTTGGCTGCTCAAAGTTGAGCTTTGCCGTTTGTTATTTTGAAGCTCTTTTTATAAAGAGACAGCTGAGGAAACTCAATTATTGTGATAAACCTCAAACCTTCAGTGAACACCACAAACTTTATGTACAAAAGTTGAAGTGTTTATTTCAGCAGGCTGATGATTTTCCTTCTTCTCAGCTTTTGATTCCTGAAATAACAGAATTTCTCTACTGGCAGCCATCAATGTTATTCCTGTTTCCTCCTCTCGTGGCATTAGGAAAGTCTGTGTTTAATATGCAACACAAAACACAGAATTTTGTGTGTGTGTGTGTGTGTGTGTGTGTGTAATTCCTTTTATTTCCTCTTACCTTCCCCATTCCTTCCCCTTCCCTATTCCTTCTGCTTCCCTTCCCTCCCCTTCCCCTCCCTTTCCCTTCCCTCCCTCCCCCTCCCCCTCCCTCCCCCTCCCTCCCCCCCCCTCCCCTCCCCTCCCCCTCCCCTTCCCTTCCTTCCCTTGCCTCCCCTCCCCTTCCCTTCCTTCCCTTGCCTCCCCTCCCCTTCCCTTCCTTCCCTTGCCTTCCCTTCCCTCCCCTTCCCTTCTTTCCCTTGCCTTCCCTCCCCTTCCCTTCCCTCCCCTTCCCCTCCTTTCCCTCCCATCCCCTTCCCTCCCCTTCCCTCCCCTCCTCTCCCCTCCTCTTCCATCCCCTTCCCTCCCCTCCTCTTCCCTCCCATCCCCTCCCATCCTCTTCCCTCTCATCCCCTTCCCTCCCCTTCCCCTCCCTTCTTCCCTTCCCTTCCCCTTCCACCTCCCTTCATTCCCCTCCATTCCCCTCCCTTGCCTCCCCTCCCCTTCCCTTCCCTTCCCTCCCCTCCCCTTCTTCCCTTCCCTTCCCCTTCCCCTCCCATCCCCTTCCCTTCCCTCCCTTTCCCCCCCTCCCCCCTTTCTTCCCCTCTCCTTCCCCCTCCATTTTTTTGTACAAATGTTCCTTTGAAGCCAACAGTGTACAGTAGACTGGAGGAGGACAATCCTGTCTCAGTCATGTACAACAAGTCATCAAAATTATTGTAACACCAACAATTTATACTTCTGTGCAGGTTCTGAACAAATCAAGCAAATCGTTTTTCCTCCGAGCAAAGAACCAGCTTTTGTCACGGTCCCAAGCAGTAGTTATGGAGAGCCTTTTGTTCTGAATCCAAACACGTGGTCGGTGGTGATCGAGGTGGAGGATGTGCTTCTGGTAAGTCTTTTACATCATTTTGGAAGTTTGGCAATGATTTGATAACAGTATTCTGATTTGACTGTATATTTCCTCAACCAGGATTACTTTGTCCTACTTCCAAGCGCCTACTATGAGGCTCCGATTCTCCAGGTGAAAGTGACTGAGGCCTGCACATATGCCCCGACTTCGGAGCAGACCAATCAGAAGTAAGGATCATTCAAATTGCACAATTTATCCAAGAACAAATACAGTGTTAATTAAACAGTGCATAATGCATGTCTATTAGTGCTCCTGATGTAAACGCATTAGTGACATAAAACAGTCTGTTATGTGAACCTGTATCACAAGATGACAGAGACATTGGAGGCGTATGTATTGCCCATGGTTAAATTAACATATGTTGGAGTGAAATGCTATATAACTGTTGGACTGACCTGTACATATAATATAAGATGGCCGCTCAGGCATAAGTATAATAAATATATAATATGGACCTCATGTTGTATGTTTATTTATAATTTTATACTGATGTCTTTCTATCCAGCTGCCTGCTGTACAAATACCTCTCGCTGGATGAATTCCCTTCATCAGAGGGCAGTGAAGTTACCTGCCGAATGGACAACAGCCTTCCCCGACCTTGCCCAACAGAGCAGATCACCCCCAGGCACCCACCATTAATTGGCTGCTATGGAAGTGATGTACGTACAATAAGAGAGTATTGATGTCTGTATCTCTTTATTAAGTGTGCAGGTGGCCTATAAAAACCCTGAACATCATGGTCTGTCTTCTAGATTGATGTCCAGTTCAATCTGCCAGTGCCTCACCCAGGCCGCTATGCCATTGTCGTAGAGTACGCCAACGAGGAGGATATTCAGAACACCAATGCTACAGTAAATTCTCCACAACGTCCCACACAGCATGGAGTCTTTACCTTCTACCCCTGCAAATTCAGGTTTGTATCTTGGCTGCATAGGTGGAAAAAGACGCAACTTCATTGATTTTATCCATTCATAAAGAGAACCCTTGCATACTCAAAACCCCTAACCCATAGCTGGATGGGAATACTTCCTAGATCAATTTTTTTTTCTCTGAAAATCCTTTAATCAATTTCTGTGCTCCTGGGGAGGCCTCGGATCCTGGGATGCAGAGGCTCTCAACTTAAAGCTCCACTGGCTACTTTATCTCCCAGATTAGACTCTAAGAACAGGGACCATCTAAAGTCCAGGAGGGGTGGTCCTGAACTCCAAGGCTCAAACATTAGGGACACTGTCTAGCATTCTTTAGAATGCACCTGACATCCAGGCACCCAGAAATTGATTAGCAGAATGACAAATGTATCTTGCTGTGCCTGCACATTGGCAGTATTCTTAATATCAGTTTTTATGTACTACAAGGGTGGTTGTCTTTAAAAAAAAAAAATGCAGATGGGATGGCACCACTTTAGTTAAATATGTACACTAGTGTTATGTTGTTGGAGATAACACATATCTTATGAATGTGTTACAGCTTTCTGTGCCGTGGAATGGCTTTGGACCATCAGCAGAAGGTGGCCTTGTTTGACCTTACCACCGAAGTCAACATTCGCTTTACAGCAGACAAGACTCAGTTCCACCTGGTGAGTGTAAGAAGGATGTTTGGTGTCTTCTTTGTTCTGTCTCACTTGTTAAGTCTCCTAAGTTTTCACTGTTGTTCTTTCTTTCAGGGCAAGGTCTTCCTCATTCCTGTTGACCAGTTCACTATGGAGTACGTTGAGCCACGAGTTCACTGCATTGCGGTTCACGGATCTTTTAACCCAAGCAGGTATTGGGCTCATGCCTAGTTCTAATGGCTTGCATAATATATTTTTTGGCTTCTGATCTGATATCTCCTTTTGTCAATAGTGGATCTTGCATTCCATCGAGGTTCCATAAACCATCACAGTCTGTGGTTTTAACAGAGGGTAAGACAAGCTCGGTGTCAAACAAAATCCCTGTATGGCCAGGACACCAAATGCCATCTACCAATGGCCAAAAGGTTGTGCCACATCCAACATCACTGCCACCGACAGCTGTAGATGCCACAAAAGTTATACATCTGCAATCTCCTGAGGTTCGTGATAAATTGCACCCTCTGACATAAGTTACAGTAATCTCTGTGAAATGGGATGAAGGTGTTTTTGTCAAACACAGTGCATTTGTAACCAACAGTGGGGTCCTGTTCCCGTCATTTAAATTCATCTCACACAAAAAAATCATATCGGCTTGCTAAGCGATGCAGTGCAATGTGCAGCGGCAGTTTTTTAACAGCAGGGGGCTTTATAGGTGAATATGAGATTGGAAGCTCCATGATCCTGGAAAATGATGATAGGTGGTAACCCCTCTTTGCTATATTATCCAGCAAGAGGCATAGTGTGTTGGCTATTATCTCTAAGCATAGTGTAGTCTTTATTACCATCAGTGAATAAAGCTAGAGGAGCTAAAGTACAAACTGCATAGCTCCCAACTGTCCCTGATTTTCGAGGGACTGTCCCTGATTTGGAACAATGTCCCTCCTTCCACCTGTCCCTCATTTTGGTCTGATCTATATAGTTGTATATAAAATGCACTATTTATCTTTGAAAAAGCGTTTCCCAGTGCTAAACTTTTCATCCAATTTCTAAATTGCTGCATTTGTAAATGTCAAAAGCCAGTATAAAGGAATAGTAGAGTAAAAAAAGCACTTGTGGGTTTAACTATTTTTTTTTTTTTCGTATAATTCTCCTTTAAGGGTGCGTGACCGGGGCGTGCCAACATACTTTTGCAAATAGGTGTCCCTCGTTCCCATCTCAAAAAGTTGGGAGGTATGCAAACTGCAAAATCATTTGCAAAGGTTTCAAGAGTTTCTAAACACAAAATTAAAAATGTAAAATATAGCAACTTACCAGTCCTTAGGTGTGGTGGCTGCATTTGTTTTCTTTTTTTTTTTTGCTTGATTTTTACCTGTTGATCTGGCAAGTAACACAATTCCTGTCATTGAGCTCCCGTTCACATGGCTATGCTTGCTTACCCCATTGTGTCTATGAAGGGAGCCATGGTTGTCCCCCAAACTGCTCTTCTGATTCGGAATACAGAAGGAGTCTTCCACTCTTACATGGGGAGGGGAATTAGTAGTTTACAGAAGATAGTTTGAAAGAAAGAAAAGATTGTGCTTTAAATTCAACTCACAGGAATTGGCGAGGACACTGTATTTTTGGCAAAACCAACCATTATTGCTGTACTGAGATAGAATGTACTTAGCTTGAAATCAGTCACCAAATCTGTGGACCGGTAAGCTGCAATATATTGCATTTTTGTTCTTGGGTTTAGATATCCAGGCCAGAAAGCTTAGTAACAAATTAATTGAAAAGGGCAATGCGGTACAGGAATTTATAGTATCAGTTAGGTTTGACATTTGATTTAACCTTTTGATTTATTGTTCAGGTAGTTTGGTGTCAGTAACAGTGATGTTCAGCAGAATGGTAACTGAGTCTATTACTTTTAAAGAAGAATTCTCACTTCCAGTTGTATCAGGCTAGGTTCAAACATGTCCTGTGCTAATTTCCAGTCCCCTCTGTTTTCACTGCAAATTTCCTAAGCAACCTTTTCAGAGGTTCAGCTGCAATTTAGGTGCGGTTCAGATGCAAATTTTTGGAGCCAGCGGACACCGGCGTCTTTAACATTAGCAGGTCATTAAGTAGTGAGCTGGGAAGCCGGCCGCCACGTCCTTAAAAAAGAATGACTCATCAGCTGTCAGCGGGTTCCCCACAATAAAAAATGTGGGGGTCCCCCAATCCGTACCAGGCCCTTTCGGGTCTGGTACAAATTGTAAGCAGAACCCCACGCCTTGCTTCTGGAATGGATTTTGAGGGGTACCCCCACACCAAAATATTTTAAAAAATGGCGTGGGGTCCCCCAAAATCCATACCAGACCCTTTTTCGAGCATGCAGCCTGGCAGGCCAGGAAAGGGGGAGGGGACAAGTGAGTGCACCCCCCCTACATTAGGGGTGTCGCATTGCTCCCCCCACCCCAAAGCACCTTGTCTCCATGCTGATGTTGTGGGGGGGCAGATCCTGGTGCCTAAGGGTCTGGTATGGGTTTGGGGGGGTGCCCATGCCCTTTTTTTTTTTCTTTTTTTATTGGTATGTATTAGTGGGGGAACCCTCATCCTGTTTTTTTTTTTTCAGATTGAACTCATGTTCAAAACTGTTCTGATGCACTTCAGATGCGTTCCCATAGAAGGCAGTGAGGTTGGAATTTGCATCTGAACCGCACCGCAATGCTCAAAAAACCCACAGGACGAATTCGCACTGCTGCTGCACTGCACACATGTGAACTGGCCTCATAGAAATCCGGTTTGATTTCCGTGTCATGCAAATCGTTTGCGGTCCAAAACGAATCCAATTCACATATATGTGAACGGAGCCTCAATGTGTTCAGTTCCCAGGTGCACAAAGTACTTCTCCCTCCTTGGCCGTCCATCAACGCAGGTAGCAAGAGATCACTGCTTTGACAAACAGCACTTTTCCCCAAGCATTTTAAAACATTTTAGCTGACGATCCCCCACTCCCCCCTCCATTCTTCATGAGATGCTTGTCTCTGGCAAGTGCATGGAGATAGAGAAAAGTGACGATTGTTGAAGCCACTGTCTCGTTGCTACCTGCATTTTGGATGGTTGTGGAAGGACGAGGGTTGCTCTGTTCAACAAGCATGTTGGGAGGAGGGATGCCCTTGTCTGGCCTCACAGCTAGTCCAAGGCAAATACACAGTGCAAATTTCTTTCCTGCAACCACGGGTTCCCCCATCAACACGGGAATCAGCAATTGTCTTCTCCCCTTGGGGGGGGGGGGGGTGGACAGTGATTATATTTACTTTATATTTTACAAAATGTAAAATTTTGAAACTCGTAAAGGTGGGGGGAACACACGAAACTCCCAGGCGGAAAGCAACAGAATATTGGCAGGGAAGAAGGCCTTTGGGATAGCTACGGGATTTAGGACCCCAGGGACTGACACCACACACACACACACAAATTGATTTCTGCCCAATCTCAAAGTCATCTAATGTCTGAGGTTAATCTTCATGTTTGAAACTTCAGCAGATTTCCCAAGCAATCTCATTAGTAAAAGACTTTTTTTCTATTGTCTTTGGAAAGCAGACAACGGTGACATATAACGGACGCGTTCCATCGCCAGGGCGTTACGCCTTCATGATTCACTACTATCAACCTTCCCAACCATCGTTTACTTTGGAAGTACAGGTGCATGGTGGCCGGGTTTGGAGAGGTAAGGATGTTTAAAGGTCATGATCCCGCTATAGACCTGGTTAGTCAAGTAGGTATGTCATCTACGTCTTTTCTCTCCCCAGGCTCTGCCAATGCCACATTCTGCCCTCATGGTTTTGGTTGCCGTAGTTTGGTTTTGTCTGAAGATCAAGCCATCCTGGGCATGACTGACAGTGACATCACAGTCACCGTACATGTACCAGATGGAAAGATCATATGGCTGGTAGGTTCCACTGAATTTCTGAGGAAGATAATGCTGTAAATGAATGTCCGGTACTCTTTAATGATGAGGGCTGACCAATATGCTTACAATCTGTGTTTTAGGAGTACATACTGGTGATACCAGAGGATAGTTACAGCTCCAGCTATCTGGTGGAAGAACCACTGGACAAATCATACAGTTTCATCAGTCAGTGCAGTACCAACAGCTTCCAGAGCAGGTACTTACATTTATTTTTATTTTTTTTCTCTAATAGTTGAGATAGGCAAAATGGGGCTTTTACTGAAATTTTTTATTTGTGTCTCTCCCCAGCAGTCCAACCTCGTCTAAATTCTGCCGAGATGCCGCCATCTCTCTGTCCCTCTTCTATAACAATGGTGCCCAGTCCTGCAACTGCCACGAGGCTGGCTCCCAGGGCACATCGTGTGAGCCTTACGGAGGACAGTGCACTTGCAGGACCAATGTGATTGGAAGAGATTGTTCGCGCTGTGCCACAGGATTCTGGGGATTCCCTGAATGCAGGCGTAAGTTCCAATGCGCCTGTTGTACAAAGAGCAAACCTGTTGTCTTGGTGTGGGGATTGCATCATGTGTTAAAGGGGTTATTTAGAATATGTTATAAATAAATACTTTTAGCATCCAAAAAAATCCCACAAAGTCCCTTCTTCCTGCACTCCATCTATTTATGTGAGTCTTGAATACCTGTGCAGCTGGCATGTAAACCTGGCTATGTTACACTGCAGGGTAAACACTCATTTAAATTGAAAGGTCAAAGTTATAAAGCCAATCATATATAAATGAGTTGGGCACAAGGGTTCTATTGTTGCTTGCAGGTGGGAATTGGTAGGGCACCTTTAATCTATATATTTCAATATTAAATTGTCGGAATGATGAGTGAATGACTCACTCGTCTTTTTTTTTCTCTCTTGCAGCATGTGAATGTGGATCGCGTCTGTGTGACGAGGTGACTGGACAGTGTATCTGCCCTCCTCGTACCGTGAACCCGGATTGCACAGTTTGTCAGCCACAGACCTTTGGTTGCCACCCACTGGTTGGCTGTGAGGAGTGCGATTGTTCTCAGACTGGACTACAGAACCTTACTGAACCTGGCTGTAACATCCAGACAGGACAATGCGCGTAAGTGACGGCAAAATATTCCTGATACACTGGGTAATGTGTGCACACTTCCATTTAGGACAAAAGCAAGCTCCTTTATTCCAAAATCCCACATACATAGTCCTGAAGCTGTCATATAGGCATGTCATTTTGTGTCATGTAACAACAGCAACGGCAACTTCAATCATTGGGCACCATGCATGATTATAAATGTTTGAAAAAAAAAAAAAAGATCTGTTGCCCACAGTAGCAATTTGGATTTTTTAATTTATTTTCGAGTCTTGATTTGAGAAACTGGCGGTTTTCTGGTGGGACGCATGCAGGGATTGATTAACCACTTCAGGAAGGGGCCTATTTTTTACACTTGGTGTTTACAAGTTAAAATCTTTTTTTTTTTGCTAGAAAAGTACTTTGAACCCCCAAACATTATATATTTTTTCAGACACCCTAGAGAATAAAATGGTGGTTGTTGCAATACTTTATGTCACACCATATTTGCGCAGCGGTCTTACGAACTAAATTTTTAGGGAAAAAATAAACTTTGAATTAAAAAATAAGAAAACATTAAAATTAGCTAAATTTTTTTTTATATTGTGAAAGTTAATGTTACGCTGAGTAAATTGATACCCAACATGTCATTCTCATGTCTCAATTCTCCATAGGCAAAGTTTAAAAATGTCTACAGGTTACTAGTTTTGAGTTAGAGAGGAGGTCTTTTACTAGCATTATTGCTCCAGCTCTAACGATCATTGCAATACCTCACATGTGTGGTTTATACACCGTTTACATATGCAGGCCCGACTTGCGTATGAGTTCGCATCTGTGCCCGAGCACGGCAGGACGGGGAGCTTTAAAAAAAAAAATGTTTTTCTTATTTATTTTACTTTTTTATTTTTACACTTTAAAAAAAAAAAATTATCACTTTTATTCCTATTACAAAGGAATATAAACATCTCTTGTAAAAGAAAGGAAAGCATGACAGGACCTCTTTAATGTGAGATCTGAGGTCAAAAAGACCTCAGGTCTCACATTTACACTTAAATGCAATAAAAAAAAAAATCCTTTTTTTTTTTTTTCCAATAAAAAAAAATGTCCCCTTTAAGACCATTGGTAGCGACGGAGACGATCCAATGTTCTCCCCTCAGAGGCATGAAGTAGAGTGAGGGAATGATGGCCCCCCACTCGACTCAATGGTATGGAGTTGAGGTGGGGCCATCATTCGCTCACTCGACTTCATGCCTCTGAGGGCAGAACATTGGATCGTCTCCACCGCTACCAACGGCTCCGGTAAGCTGCGGAGATGACTGGGACGCAGCAGGAGGGGGGTGGACACCTCTTCCACCACCAATAAACATAATCTCGTGGCGAATCTGCAGAGACCAATTTTATCTGAAAGCAGACCGCCCGCCGTTTTTAAAAAATACCGGGGTTATGGCAGCTATCTGCTGCTATAACAACAGTATTCAACGTCACAGTACCGACGTATAACGACGGTGGACGGTCCGGAAGTGGTTAAGGCAAAATTGAGCTCTAGTCAACTCCCTTCTGATTTCATGTTAATAAGGATTGCAATATGCACAGAAATGTTCTATTTGCATTGTCTGTACTGGCATGACCTGCCCCATCAGACACCAACTGCCAACAAATACATCTTCCCTTGTGAAGTGATTGGCAGGTTCACGACTTTGAGCACTTGTGGTATCCTGCTGGTTTACTGCAGAAGCATGAAGGCTGTAGGTGCCTCCCACCGGATAACCACCAAGACTTGAGTTCTTGCCAAGATTGTCATGTTAACGATCTGGCTCAGGACACACATATAGGGCGAGCTGTGCATGGTAACCAATCGACCCCTAGGTTTTATTGTCAAAGCCTAATTGAACAAGCTGAAGTTAGAAGCTTAACCCCCATACACACGATCAGACTATCGTACAAAAAAATACCGCTTTCAAAGCGATCGTCCGATAATCTAATCGTTAGTACACAGCTGTCGTCCGAAACTTTCCAAGGGGACAAACACGAAAAGTTTTCTTGTACAATACCAGATCGTATGATTGTCGTTTAATCAGTACAGTTTTCGTCCAAAAATACAATACAAATACATTACATCACTTCCGAATTTTTATTCTGTCGTACGAGAATTTTCGTACGTTAGTAACCTATTTGTTTTCGATGTGGAGACTAGCATGCAAAAAAAATGAAAAAGTAAATGACGATCATTCGTCCGATATTCTCATTGTGTGTACGAGGCTTTAGAAATTCTCAGGGTGCATTTCACCATTCATTCACCATTCATTCAGACAACAAAATAGTTGTTTCTGCTTTGTGTAGACACCACCCGCTAAGATATTGTCAACCCATTGTCTGCCATTACTACATGCTTGGGTGGGCTATTACCTTCTAAGAACCCATGCATTGTTATATAGGAGGGCTTTTCATATATAAATCTGTCAGGGTAATAATGTTTATTATGGGCTCTGAACTCTTAAAATCAGATCCATTATGTAGTTTCTTCAAAGGCTGTGAGGTCTGAACCCAGCCAAATGACAGACCTTTAAAATGTCTATTTCTCTTGTTTTGGTAAAAAAAAAGTAACATCAGGAATCCCATGGAAAACCATAAGACTCGTGTCAATATTCATGTTTTCTTCACACATTTCCTATTGTAGGTGTAAACCAAACATTATGGGACGGCGATGTGAGAAATGCGCTCCTGGGTTTTACGGATACCCCAATTGCAGACCATGTGACTGCAACAGAGCCGGTACCGAAGACGGCATATGTGACTCTCTCACTGGGCAGTGCCTATGCAAGGTCAGCTCTTAAGAAAATATCGTATTTACATTTTTTTATTCAGCTAAGCCTGTGAAACGCATTGGGTTATTATTTATTATTATTATTATTATTATTAATAATTATTATTATTTATTATTATTATTATTATTATTATTATTATACAGGATCTATATAGCGCCAACAGTTTACACAGCGCTTTACAATATAAAAGGGAGACAATACAATTACAGTAAAATAAAATACAAGAGGGTTAAGAGGGCCCTGCTCAGAAGACCTTACGGTTTATCCTCTTGTTAGATTGATAAAGCTTTAAAAAAGGATCTTCTATATGATTTGTATTTAAGTCAGCAGTTCTTGTTCAGGGAGGTGGAGTAATTGAAGTGAAATAAATATTGATAGTAAAAAAAAAAAAAATGTATGCAAACCTGCATAATGATATACACATATGGAAATATAGTATACATTTAAAAATGTGAACATTACATCAAAAATTACCTTAAAGTATATACCGATACGCCTCCTCACCACCTCTCAAATGCTCTCTGAAGAGTGATCTGAACGTGAATCGCTCTGCAGAAATCAAATTGCGTGTGAATGAGCCCCTACATATGCCAGCATGTCTGTAGTGAAAGGCAGCTCAAACAAAACCTCATGCCTTTTACATTGCTGGACTACTGCTAAACAGTGGTCCCTATCACAGTCCTTGCAGAGGATCTCCCCTGTCCGTCCCTATCTCAGTCCTAGCAGAGGATCCCCCCGTCTGTCCTTATCACAGGATCCCTCCTGTTGGTCCCTAACCCAGTCCTTTCCCTGAGCCCCTTTTGCCCCCCCCCCCACCCCCCAACAGATGACAGTTCCTGGTAGGAGGGAGGACTAAGGATGGCTGTGTGGCCTCCAGACGATAAGGATGGCTGTGTGGCCTCCAGACGATGGAATCATCCAGATGCCAGAGAACGCAGGGGGTGCGGGAGCTGTCCCTGGATCAGGTGCTGAAACTGTACGATCAGCCCATCAATGAGAGCAGACATGGGATGTGTGTTACCAGTGTGCTTGGGGACTGTGCAAGGGAATGGGGGCCCCGCGACGACCATGATTCAGGACCCAACCATCACCTGCACCAGGATGGCAAAGGGTTCCGCCAGAGAAAAAATTTAGCATTTAGGATTATTAGGGTGTGCCCAGGCACACTCGGCACACCTGGTGCGCACGCCTATGTATGTTGTACTGTCAAGCAGAAAAAAAAAAATGAAGTAAAAACATTGAATACATTGTTAGCAGTCACAGTTATCTCATTACTAATCCAATAAATTCCCATGTTGCAGCCAAAAATTATGATGTTGGGTAAAGTCAATCTCAGTTTTGGGTGGATACTGATGGATTTTGATTATATAGGATGTAAGGTCATCTGCCATTTATATATTATTATTATAAGTGATTGATGTTGCTAACTAAAGCTTCTAACCGCATTTAGGAAAACGTGGAGGGTCCAAATTGTGACCGCTGTCGTCTGGGAACTTTCTATCTTGATGCACATAATCTGAAGGGTTGCACTCGCTGCTTCTGTTTTGGAGCCACAGATCGATGCCACACTTCATCCAAGTATCGTTCTCAGGTAAAACTGTCCCGTCTGCACAGTTCAACCACAGCAAGGAAGACCATTGTCCTACTTTCCATCTTTTATTTTTAATTCAATTTAGTTTACAAATACATTTAAATTACAGGACCTGCATATAATGTTAAAGGTAATAGTATGCACACACAGCGGTGTCTGCTCTAACAAAATCTTTAATTGATTTAGACGGCTGACTGGTTCACAGCCATAGCATTTTTTTTTTTTTTACATTTTAGGTAAAGTGTTGAGGGATTAGAACCCACCTCAGGTTTTAATTTCTGTATGTGTCCCCACTATGGAGATTCGCTCTCTTAAAGGCACTTGCACACAGCTGTAATTTACAACACACAGGAACACAGAGTAAAACACATCTGTGGTTGTGGCACCAGGGATCCCCAGCTGCAGCATAATTTGGCACATAGGAATGCATTACAGAAAACACCTATGTATGCGTAACTGCTGTCACTGGTGTTTACTCGCACACATAATTAAGCGCAATTTTCAAAATGTAAAGTTTTACATTTGCACACGGGTGCACAAGCAAATGCCGGTGGCTACATTTGTATAGGCGCATATAGTGTTTTCTGCATTGCATTCCTAAGGGCAAACGTATGCTGCAGCTGTGACTCCTGGACAGTACGCTCATATGCTGTAAATTATGGCTGTGTGCAAGTGTCCTTAAGTGTCCTGGTGACAGGGCTGATTTTGGACATCTGGAGCCCTTGGCAGATATTAGAATGAGGCTGTAATTCTGTACAGGGCTGCTGTTAGAAATCACAGGGCCCCATACAGCCTACCTGACAGAATCAATGAATTAGAGCTGAACAATGAGGCCTCAGGGGTGAATATAATGCAAGTTTCCACCTAAACCATTGTCCTCCATGTATGGCAGCAATCATAATTTTGATGGAGGTTTTCTCTAAGCATATGTAATTAGAAAATGTAAGGTTATCTAGGGCTAATATAAGTTGTATAAAATGTTATGTGCCCCCCCATGTTGACTAGCTTACTTGTAAATACCAGTGGCCTGTGTCTTTGAACATGAAGTTTAGCGGTTCTCTTACTTAAGCTAGAGACACACTATACAACTTTTGTTGTTCGATTTCCTTTAGCTTTACCTTCAACTATGTAGTGCAAGGGCCTGCCTGATTGCATACAAATTGAAAGTGTTTAGGTTTGACCTGATATTATATGGTTTTGGCAAATCTAAAGGAAAAATTCTAAAAGAAAATCATATAGTGTGTATCCAGCTTTACTTTCACGTCCAATGACTTGTTTGTCATGTTGATCTGCAGTTTAGTGACATGCGGGGATGGGTTCTGGTTGGAGGAGATCGACAGGAAGTGGAGATCTTGGAAAGACTTGGTGAGGGCCTCGTTGTGGCAGATCTGAGAGATGTTCCTGATGTCTACCAGGAGTTCTACTGGCACGCTCCACGAAGCTACCTTGGAGACCGGGTGAGTTTTGGCCTTCTGCATCTTTGTTAGCTGAACTAATGACAACACAGAAAATCGGATATTACATGTCCTGAGAAACTTAAACAAGCCTACTAGTTTTAATCTGTAGACTAATGATCTCTGAATTTTAAAATAACTATTATGTGATAATTGGAGGTGATGAAAATGTGACTACTATACTTGACTACACTGTAGTAAAAAAATATAAAGCTAATTACCTTGACAGCTTAGATCAGGGGTGTCCAACCTTTTCACCTTTCTGGGCCACATTGGAAGAAGAGGAATTGTCTTGGCCACACATAAAATACACTAACAATAAGGATAGCTGATGAGTTGGAAAAGTCCGGCATATCACAAGTTATTGATCACTGATATAGATAATGTGCCTATCTGAGTAAGACATTTTTTTTTTTATTAAAAAGTAAAAGGGGCAACAAAAACCTTGTGCAATAGTTGACACTGTTTTTGATAAACTAACACATCAATATCTGATTCAATGGATGTAGTAGCAATTCTCAAGGTGCTCATCAGATATTTAAGTCCTAGTTTTGCCCTTCTCGTGCTTGATTTATGAAAATAATTGCTTACAAATATAGGTGCTGCCGAAAATTGATGGCATGAATAAGGCCTGATTGTGAAGAGTGGGATATTTTTCTTTGGAAAGATAAATCGTACAAAAGTCCAGTAAGGAGACACTGTCAAATTTCTATTTGGCCGGATTTTTTCGCTAAGTGTAAACGCATTTTTTCAAAAAAAAATCCCCCAAAAAAATTAACATTTTGTGTTGGAACCCATTCATAGCCATCTTGGGCCGCATTTTGGACACCCCTGGTTTAAAGGTATTTTCCCTTCTAATATTTTTGTTTAGGCCCATACTTAGACAAGAAGACTAATGTTAATAATGTTTTGTGACCTCAGGTCCCTTCTTATGGTGGATTCTTGAAGTATGAGCTTAATTCTGAAGCTCTCAGAGGAGATTACCCCTACCATCCTGTGGAGCGAAGGCCAGACGTCATACTGAAGGTACAAATGACTCCCAAATTCCCAGAGATGGTATTGATTACAAAACAGCTGAATAGAACTGAATATTTGTTTTCTCCTTCTGCAGGGAAACCAGATGAGTATTGCATTCCTGGAGACAAAATACCCATTACCAGGAGAAAATCATGAAGGACAGATCCAACTCATTGAGGTGAGAATAGGACCTTTGTATTAGGTAACAAGCTAATTTATTCTAGACAGATCGTGCAGCTTAAAACAGGGAAAACCTAAACTAGTCTGGGTGTATTAGGAGTCCCTAATGGATTGTATGCCACCCAAATAAATGTTTATTTGTAATTTACATTATGCTCGCTTAAGTACCTGAATCTGTCTTTATATCAGCCTCCTGTAACAGCAAAAATTGGAGTAGGAAGGGGGTCACTGTGAAACAATCAGGGTTGAACGGCTTCATAGGAACCTGCTAACCAGAGAGGAGAGCACAGGGCTGACTTGTACATTGTGCTGACACTCCTGGAAATTGCAGCCCTGTAAACTGATATGTCAGGAAGCGCCTCCATGTCATCTCTCACTGGGTACTTTAGTAGAACATGTCACTCTTCACTTTGTCAAGTGATGTCAGTATATTTCTCTTCTGCAGAGTAACTTCATCCATATTGGGACAAACAATCCTGTATCCCGCGAGGACATCATGATGGTTCTGGCCAACCTGGAGCAGCTGCAAATTCGAGCTTTAAACTCTCAGTCTTCTGCCATGGTGTCTCTGCGCCGAGTGGTTCTGGAAATCGGACAAAATGCTGGTACTGGAGTGAGGGCCAGCAATGTGGAGCTGTGTATGTGCCCAGCCAACTACCGCGGAGACTCCTGCCAGGTACACAACTCACCCAGCCATATGTGCTGCCTCATTTGTATTGGAAAAGCAACAACTGTGGACATTGCTACTAGTAATCTAATAGTGTAAGATTTAACAAGTGTCTCAGCATGTATGAAGTGGCAGAAGTCTGTGCTGCCAGCATACTCTGACACAATGGGAGATTTGTGGACAAGATGATAGTTTGTACATCCCACAGACTGCCACTTTTCATGCTGTCATTGCCTGTAATAGAACACCTTCCAGTGTACTGCATGCTGTACGGCAGGCAGATTAAGCAGAGCAGTAAATGACTTATTTCCTTAAGAATTTAGATTACTTAATACATTACTAATCAAAATATTATCTCTCACACATCAGCCATAAATCAGCTTGGCTGGCTTCATGAGTGACTTTAGATTTAGAAACAGTCATTACTGAAGAATGCAAAGGGTGGCGTGTCCAATTACAAGCTAGCTGATATATTTGTAAAAACCTGGTGCAACTTATAGCAGGTGTATTTTCATATATTATCCAATAGCAAGTCACACATGATAACCGAATAACCAAAATACCAAGTCAAGCTAGAACTGGTAATCATATATTGTTGTCCCCGGCAGGAATGCGCTCCTGGATTCTATAGAGACAAGGGTCTCTTCCTGGGTAAATGTGTTCCATGCAGCTGCAGTGGGCATTCTGATCAGTGCTTACCAGGAACGGGCGCTTGTGTGGTGAGTATAACACCATATATCTAGGAGTGTGAAGGTCTTTGCAGGCCCTACCCCAGACATTTATTACTTAGCCTTCTCCTCCCTAGAAATGTCAACACAACACTGAAGGAGACCAGTGTGAGCGATGCAAAGATGGATTTGTGGCCAATGGGACCATTGGGGGGTCATTACAATGCGTGTCATGCCCCTGCCCTCTCTCTGTGCCCTCCAACAAGTAAGCACCTACTAATGTTACACTTTAAGTAGTCTGTGGCTTTTTATCTTTTACACAATTGTAACCTCACATGGGTCAATTCTCTTGTAGTTTTGCCATTGGATGTGTGCAGAGAGGCTCAGCAACTCAGTGCCTCTGCAAACCAGGCTACGCTGGAGCCAGGTGTGAACGGTAAGTGGACACTTATGGATTTCTGTATCAGAATCATACTAAAGCCCCATACACACGCTCAGATTATCCGAGGACCAGGTCCGTCGGATCATGTCTGTCGTACTTTGTCCGATGTTGGTGTTGCGTACACACGGTCAGACAAAGTTGTCGGAAAATCCGATCATTCTGAACGTGGTGACGTTTGTTGCCTACAACGGGACTACGTAGAGGCTAGTAGCCAATAGCTTTGGTCTTGTAATGTGATCTGAGCATGCGTGGCACTTTGTCCGTCGGAATTCGCTACACACGATCGGAATTGGTGTGATCGGACTTTGTTGTCAAAAAATCTATCCAGCAGGAGATAGGACTTTGTCCGTCGGACAATCCGATGGAAACTGTCCGATGGTGCCTACACACGGTCGGAATTTCTGACAACATTGTCCGATAGGACAGAATCCATCGGAAAATCCGACCGTGTGTATGGGGCATAAGACTTAGTTAATATTCAGTGTAGCAGCATATGAAAAGCTTTGAATGTTCAAAGTGTAACAATCCGTACCAAAAGTAAGTTTAGTTTACTGCAGTCAAATATTAATACTGATTGGTTGCCTTGGGATTTATGCTCTTTGGTGTGCTGAACTGGCCATCTTTGGTTACAGAAAATTTAGAGGTCTTGTCCTCAGAAGGTTGTTTTTGGACAATGGAGCAGTTTTTCATTTATAGGACTGGTACGTTAAACCCAGAGGTATCTTTCCATCAAACCTACAGCAATGTCATTGCTGTTTACAGCTTCCATGTCTGGATACATTTAAAATGTTCTCAACAAACCTTATTAGATTGTGTATTGTTATGGAGGAGTGACAGCTGTCATACCAACTGTTCCTCTGCTGGATAATTGGTGCTCCCAATGTACCAGTCATGTCTTTATGCATGATGTAGTTTAGGATAAACAGCACTGCCAAATTATTCTTGCATACTGTATGTATAAGAATGCAAGTAAAAGATATATATATATAGTACAATAAAAAGAGAGAAAATATCTGCCTAGTGTGACCCATAAGAAGACATAGAACAGGGCCTGTAACAGTTTGTTCTGATGCAACATGGAAGTAAATGGCACACTGGCCACTAGCTGGCCTACTTAAAAAGGGGGTATCAGCATGCGTTCAGAAAAGAGTGGAGGTGTAGCCTGCGGCTCTTCGCAGCAAAGCAGTGATGAGAGAGGACACCCAATGTGCCACTGTTTTGAGCAAAATACTTCCACTTGCTTTGTTCACCCCGGGAACATTGCTTTGTTCTAGAGGGCTACTCAAGTGCAGGATTTATGACGTTATGCTTAATATTGTATATTTTTCTCTACGTGATTATCTGTGTTTTTCACCCAATAGCTGTTCCCCCGGTTTTTACGGGAACCCCTTGGTAATTGGAAGCACATGTTTGCCTTGTAATTGTAATGGAAACACGGACTCCAATATGCTCTTTAGTGAGTGTGACCCTTTGTTCGGAACTTGCACCGGCTGCATGTTCAACACAGCTGGACGTCACTGCGAAGTGTGCGCACCTGGGTTTTATGGGGACGCCATCGTCGCCAAGAACTGTACCAGTAAGTTTACAGAACCGCAGTTCTCGCTTTTTGCTATTGCAGAGCCGTTGTGTTCAGATTTGCCCTAAGCCAGGGATGACACTTCTGCCTGGGAACTTGTTGTTTGCAATTTCCTCTTTACTGTTTTACATGTCTGAACATTGGTTCAGAAATCAATCACAGTTTAACCAGTGAGAAGACTGCAAAATTAATTCTTTCATTTATTATTATGCAAAATTATATATTAATGATATAGATAATGATATATTCTCTAGTATTGCTTGTAGGAGGAAAATTTCAGTTCCCCCAGTATTTGAAAAAAAAATGGCCTCTTCTATTAATAACCATTTCTCAGAACATCTTTATGCCTTTTTTTTTTTTTTTTTTAGGATGTAGCTGCTCTGCCTGTGGAACAGAAATGTGTGACCCAAGAACTGGACGATGTCACTGCAAACATGGAGTCACCGGATCTCTCTGTGATCGCTGCGAGGTACATACTACATGTCCAGCAGTCTTTATCCAATCTTGGGGTTGCTTTGTGTTTTTCATAAAGAGGAACTGCAGTCTGCTCACATAATTTGTAATAAAAAAGTCTTTGCCATTCTAAAGATTCCCTCCACCCACTTTGCAAATTATTTTATATTTACTGTGATTCTGTACTTGCCAAATATGCTGCCGAAATCTCCCTCCACTGAGTCTGGCTGCATTCATTTTAACTGTGGGCAGCTGAAGCTGCTGCCTGTTCACTTCCTGGATTTACAAAGACACAGAGGCACCTCCCAGATAGCAAGTATTGTGTTTCAAAATGACTTGCTATGATATTGCTAGACTTGCCAGGCTTCATAAGTTTGTTGCACAATTGCAGGAAGTCTGCAATGCATGACTCCAGATCAACTGTCTTTGCAAAACATTCTACAAGTCTGCGGCAAGTTCTGGTCCAGTTATGTTGTGCAATAGTTATCCCACCACAGGGGTCACTGTGGCTGTAAACTTGCTGCAGACTCAGCACTGAGACTTTGCTCTTGCTGGAGACTTGCTATAGACACATTTGCTGAAAATTGGAAATGTGTCAACTAGAACTTGTGCTTCAAGTGTACAACTTGGCAGTAAAAATGTTCAGCAAGTTAACAGATTTACAGTTCAACACTGCCACAAATTTGTGGCAAGTTATCCTTGCTATCTGGGCTCCAGCTCTGCAGCTCTCATTGGCCCTCTTATGACTAGCCCCCCCCCCCCCCCCCCTTCCTGGCAAACTCTCACAAGAGTGACAGAGAGAGCTGTACATGATGTCATAAGCCTAGGCTAATGACCAGACAAGAAACAGGAAGTGGGCTGTATAAGGTATTTAGTGGCAGAAAAAAAAAGTTTACTATCCAAAGTTAAAACAACAAGGGCAGAAGTTTTAATAGATGGAAAGTTGAAAAAAATGACTGAAGGTCCGGTTTAAGCAGTAGTAACCCCTTTCTCCCTTTTTCCAGGAGGGTTATTATGGGTATAGCAGTTGCACTGGATGCCAGCGTTGCAGCTGTGGTTCCGGCTCTACCAGTTCAAGTTGTGATCCTCGCACTGGCCAGTGTCTCTGCCTTCCTGGTGTCACCGGTCCTCGCTGTGAGCAGTGTGCTCCAGGATACTGGGGTTTCAGGCCGAGTGGTTGCACAAGTAGGTACAAATGTGGGGTCTTCTGAACCAGCTGTTCTATGTTCCTTATGAAATTCTCATTGTCAAAGAGGAATCCTGATCTCGTACAGTCTGTATTTCACGAAGCGCCTCTTAGATTAGTAATGACTAGTAAATGTTATTCATGCTGCTTTTTCTTCAGTTTAAAGGACAACTCCACTCAAACAGTTAATGGTTAAAAATGCACACCTATGTCTGTATTCCACCTATCCCAGCTGTGCTCAATGGCATGTAAATCCAAGTTTTGTGACAAAGTTCTTCAGATTGTGCAGTTCTGCAGACTCTGCTCCTGTCTGGTCTTTGAGACAATCTTGCTGTAAGTCCCCCTTTCGCCCATCATCTATCTGGAGTCACTCCTTCTAGAAGTCTGATTGCAACTTTTATCAGGTGTGCACTGACTCAAGATAAATATAGCTAAATACATTCGATGAATTGCAAAATTATTTTTCTACATTTTTTAATGAGCACATAAGCCAACCAAAGAGCACTTTGATATTTTTGCCCAGCATTCTTCTTTAGTCAACTGCCCCCTGGAAAAATTTCAACTGCATTTCATTATTAAATCTAACCCTCCTCCCATATGGTTCCCTGAGCATTTGGCTTATTTTGCTGTTGGCTCTTCTTGGTGATGCTTGTGGAAGCAGCTCAGCAGCTGTCGTGTTTAATATGCTGCATTACAGAACCCCCTTTATACTTCATCGGAGGTTTCTTTCTATTATGCCATTAAATTATAGTGAATATCAGTATTGATTTCTGAGAGCAATAGCTATTCTAATGCTTAGTGCTAAATCTGGATATGGCTGGAGGCCTGACAACACCTGGGCCATCTGCTCTAATTATAGGTATTACTTTTCCAGCAGACAGATTGTGCGGGATTCCATGACATTTATTTTATTCTATTACAGAGTGTCACTGTAAAGGGGGCTCATGTGACCCGCGGACTGGTGAGTGTCAGTGCAGTGACGGGTTAATGGGAAAGCAGTGCGACAAGTGCAGCCGCCAGTACGAGATTCCTGTCAGCCACGGGCCAGAGGTCCTGAAATGTGAACGTAAGTATTGATCTCCCTAGTATTTGTATTTATTTAAGATCGGAACAATGTGCGTTTAACTTTAAAATACGATCAGTCACCACTGAACTCAAAGGCCCAATGTGTTTATTTCCTATGTTTACAAAGTGCCAACATATTCTGCAGTGGCTTACAGCACGCATGGACAATTCACATCACTCTGCACTGAAGGGGCTTACGATCTAATGCCTGCACCACAGTCATACATACACAGACATTAGATCAGTTATTCCAAGAGTGTATTTTAGGATTGTAGGAGGAAAGCCACACAAAAGGGAGAACATACCAGTCCCTATCTAAATAGATGTCTGCTGGGAAATGAGTACAAGGTAGATTTAATAACCACTTAGTTCAAGGTAAAAGAACATCAAAGTAACTCAGCTCCTGCCCTGCAGTCAGCACACTATTGAACATTGAGAAAAACCTCTAGAAGATGGGATTTTCAAGGCAACAAATACAGTTTTTTGAAAAAATATAAATTTATTTATACATTAGACAATTATCTTTATAACATTTCAAATATTAATCATACAAAAGTGAAGTTTTTTTTAAAACAAACATTGCAGATGATACAGATGGACAATCCGGATTTAAGTATCACCATGTCCATCTGTATCATCTGCAATGTTTGTTTTTAAAAAAAAAAATCACTTTTGTATGATTAATATTTGAAATGTTATAAAGATAATTGTCTAATGTATCAATTCATTTTTATTTTTTGAAAAACAGCATTTGTTGCCTTGAAAATCCCATCTTCTAGAGGTTTTTCTCAATGTTCTATTATCAGGGATGATGGCAACTATATATGTCTCATGGTAGGAGTTCAATTTATAGTCAGCACACTATTGTACAGTGAATAATTTGTGTCTAATGACTTTATGCAGCATGTGACAGCTGTGTGGTGACCCTTCTGGAGGATTTACAGAGGATGGCAGATTTTCTCCCCAGTGTCCGGGACCAGTTGACCAACCTGAGCCTCAGTTCTATTGCCTGGACCCGCTTGGGTGGCCTCAATGCCACCATTACCAACCTCACAGTAAGTAAGATATAAGTGCTGACTTAGGTTATGTAGCTGAGTGCCAATATTTTAGACATGATATATATTATGTATATCACCTTCAGGATCTTTGGCTCCATTATCAGAGCTCCATCAATGGCATTAAGGATAAATCTGATGATCTTGAAGATGATAGTTTTAGCCTCGCCCAAGACCTCGACACACTGGAAGAAAAGGTGAGCTGTTCTTTCCACTTTTTCCATAAGGGGACACAGGGGTGTCTGCATATCGGCCAAATCAAGAAGTAGAAAAGACAACTTGGCTCATATTAAAGAACTGTTAATAACAGTTGTGCATTTGGGAGCACCTAAAAATTTAGGGTATTTCAGTTAAAACATGTGTGGGTACATAAGCTTAGTTCCTATACAGTAAAGACAGAGTAACAATCGCAATCAGGTCCGCCTCTCTGAGCCTGAAATGATGATAAAGCCAAAGCAATAGGTGACAACTGATACTAACACTGTATAACTTATATGTGAGAATTAAAAAAAAAAAAACGAAAAAACATTCAGGGTATTCTTTTTCAGGTGAATTCAACCAAACACAAAGCTGCAAACGTGCAACAGGCAACCAAAGTCACCAATCAGAAGGCCAAAGACTTTAGAAACCGGGTCCAATCTCTCAACAACCTCACACAGGGTAAAACATTTCGGGGGTGATTCAGAAAAGGGTGTTACTCCCAAATTGGTAACTGTGTTAACAGACAAGTAGTGACAACCAAAGCCAACATAAACAAGTCTCACAGAAAGTGCCTTTTGAAATACAGAATAGATTCATGCCCTTGGTTGCTAACTAAATTTCAATTGGTAAAGTTTTTGTTGAAAAAAAGTTTGTCACCCTCTTTACACCGCTTTATCACTCAAAAAAACAACATCCCAGTAAATCAAACCTATACTTTGGTCATCCAGTGCAAAGCAACAGGTTCACTTTATTGGTTGCCTTATCAGATGCTTGTAGTTATCCTCCTTTTTCTTTTCTGCTAAAGCCAGCCACCAGGAGCAAGGAGAAGAAACTCCAAGTCAGGGCTGAGGAGTGAGGACTATTTTCCTTTGTGGCAGTGCTGGGTGCCTAAGCTACCCATCACCAAACACAAGCACAGTCCCATGGGTAGACAGGGAGTAAATCACATATTCCTTCCTACCCAGAAGTGCCAGGTATTTTTCTTCACTCCTATCAGCTGAAGGGAGCAGCAGGGTAGCGAAGAGAAGATGAGTTTAAGCAGCTGGTGGGACCCCTATTAAAGTGAACATGCATGGGCAAAGCAAAGGTTCACTTTAAGGCCGTAGAGAATGTATTCTTAGATGTTCGTAGCTCAAGCCCGCTTGGAGGAAAACCCTTTCCAGATTATCATCATTGTTACCCCAAGACAGCTGTTGCCTGTAGTGTTCCCTTTTCCCTCATAGGCACAGATATAAAAATTCACCTGAGGCCAGCTTGTATATATGTATAAAGCTTTTAGTTAAACATTATTCAGGGGTATGGTTATGCATTCAAGGCCAGTCACCTTCCAATATATTATGTAAACAAATGTTTGGGCGGCACAGTGCTGTAGTGGGTAGCACTCTCACCTAGCAGTAAAAAGGGTCGCTGGTTCGAATCCCAACCACGACACTACCTGCCTGGAGTTTGCATGTTCTCGCTGTGCCTGTGTGGGTTTCCTCCGGGTACTCCGGTTTCCTTCCACACTCCAAAGACATGCTGGTAGGTTAATTGGTTTCTGTCCAAAATTGGCCCTAGTATATGAATGGGGACCTTGGATTGTGGGCTCCTTGAGGGTGTAGGGACCAGTGTGAGTGTACAATGTATAGGGATAGGGACAATTGAAGATACTCACTTTGAACTGGATGGGCTGGTGTCTTTATTCAACCTTACTAACTATGTAACTATGTTTATGGACATATAACCATCACACCTACATGAGCTTGTTGGACATCCCTTTTCAAAACCATGAGCAAAACAATGGATTTGTCCCCCTATCTGGTACCCTTGTAGCTATAACAGCCTCTGTTCCTCTGGTAAGGCCTTCTATAAGATTTTGGAGTGTGTCTGTGGGAATTTTGCCCTTTCAGTCTTAAGAGCATTTGTGTGGTCAGGTACTAATTGTAGATGAGAAGACTTGGCTCAAAATCAGCATTTCAATTCACCCTAAATATATTTTAAGTGGTTGAGGTTGGGACTCTGTGCCGACCAGTGGAGTTATTCCAAGGTAAACTCGTCAAATCAGTTCTTACCATAGTGCTAGGCAATCAGTTTGTGGATTGTTATATTACATATATTACATAGGGCACATGACATGCCTTCTTTTACACTACAATCCATTCCAAGAAAAAAATTGTTAATGCCAACTCCAAAGCTATGTTTCAGATATGTTTCTGATTGTGGCCTCCATGGTCCAGGAATACTGTCAAACGTGTCTTCACTGTTACTTTCTGACTGCCTAACAGATCTGATCCATCAGCTGAGCAAGATCGGCACCTCAAATACCACCAACGTGACATCCACCGAAGAGTTCAGGCAGATCATCACTGATGTGGAGCGAATGCTGAAGGAGATGAGAGACAAAGATTTCAACCATGCTAAGGGCTTGGCTGGAAAGGAGCTTGAAGAAACAAAAAAATGTAAGTAATACGGGTCCTCCAGCATTGCTGGATCCATAATCTATTAGACTCACAAAACAGTTTAGATGGCGGAAGTCAGAAAGCTATAAAGGTCAGAGGAAGTAAAACTTCAATTAGGTTTTTAACTTTGGAGACAACCATTTGAAGGGATTTAAACTCCTATAAGCTTTCATAACTTAGCCTATTCTTTGAACCACACTGAGAAAAAAAGCCCTCAGCTAGATTTCTGCTAGATATAAGACTCTAATTGATCCTGAATTTTTAACCTTTATGCTTTAGTGCTAGACCGGGTGAAAGCAGAGCTACTAAACAGTGTTAAAACCAACCAAGACATTCTAAATGACATCAAGACTCGGCTGGACACTTACAGCTCAGAGGTGATGGATCTTCGGGATGCCATGAATGAGGCAGTGAATAAGACTATAGAGACAGAAGGCCTCAACAGCCTAAACCACAACAGCCTGGAGGAAAACAAGGTACATCTACCAAGAGCAAACATATTATGAACCTTTCCATTTGTAAAAGTTCATCTGATCTATGGGAGTTTCTCAATGTCACTCTGAGAAAGGGGCCCCTTGTAGCTCTGAAATGTTGTTGTTTTACATGTTTGCTTGAATTAATTGTGTTATGGAGTGTTGACTATATTGATAAATCTCACTTAAGGATTTTTTTCTTACAGCTGAAGCTTAAAGACTTAAAGACTCAGCACAAGGAACTGGTGGCAGCCGTTAAGATGGCGGAAGATGCTCTTGTCCAGGTCTCGCAAATCCTGCAGATGATGGAGGACATGAAGGAAGTAAGTTTTGGTCTGTATATAGCAATGAAGACTGGAAAGAGTCACATCCAGCCCAGTGTCACCTAATTTACAAGCTACCTATCATTTTCTTCTTTAGGAATATGAGAAGTTGGCTGCAGGGGTTGATGGAGCTCGAAGCTCAATCATGGAAAAGGCAAAGACATTCTCCCCCGCGAGCAGCAAGTTAGCCATTGTGGAGCAGGCCGAGGAGCATGCCAAAATGCTGGGACAGGTGGCCAAAAACCTCAACAAGTAGGAGACCTAATGACTTCCTGTAGCTTGTGTCTGTCACTAGTAATGTCTTGAGATCTGTTGTCTATTACCTGATCATTAAAGATAACACCAATCTTTTTATAATATAATATGTGCAATTTAGGTAAAATTCTTCTTTGTGTAGACATTGAAAAGTCCTGAAACTGCTGTTTGGCATGGATATCTTAGATGTGATGTCAGCAGACTCAAGTGACACCCTACAGTGTTATCCTTCGCTCTTCCCGTGGCAGCTACATAATATATTATGTAGGAAGTTCAGGGGAGGGGTGGAGAAGCTGGGCCAGCACAGACAGTAATTAGACACTCCCAAAAGAAGAGAAATCTATGATGTGCAAGGAGGGGGGAGCTGTGCTAGCAAACAGACTTGTCCTGAAGTAGTCCTGACGTAATTCAGGAAAGCAAGCTCAAAGGCACTTTGCAAGTCAGTATTTGTTCTTATATAAAATGCTTTCAGCTGCACTTTTTTTAAGTTGGTGACAAGGTCTCTTTAAAGCCGACTTCAGTCCAACTATGTATATTACACTTGGAATTGCTAAACACGTTTTAAAACGTTTCTGGAATAATAAACTGAGTCCCATCTTTATGTAACATTCCTATCCTCTGGCTCACATCAGAAATCAGGCTGTGAGTGGGCGTGTCTGTACTGAGCCAGTCAGGCTTTACTATATTGTGGAGTTTTGTCATCCTGACATGCCGGAAGAGGCTATGCAGGCACGTTTAAGGACAGAGGGGGTGACTTAGCAGGCTGGAGGTGATACAGAAAGCTGTAGAGTTTCAGGGTTTGATTAAGGATGATACCCTGTTGGCTGTTCAGTGCAACAGGCACTGTATAATAAGAATACTGCGATCATTTAACATTGAGCAATAGCAATGACAAATATCTAAATATATTTATAGGTATATTGGACTTTTTCTTCTATTTTTCTTTTTTCTAGTGCCGTTAAAGACTCCAATCAAGACATATTCATCCAGAAGGCCATAAATGCCTCCAATGCTTACTCCAGCATCATTGAAGCCATGAAGCAAGCCGAGAAGGCGGCAAAGGACGCCAGCCGTGCAGCAGGAGAAGCACATAAGGTGAAGGGCATGGTCTATTGTGATGCAGCTGCTGCTGTTATGTACTCTTAAGCTGGTCCTACATGGATTAAATTTCATCTGATTCGTGCTGGATCAGACAAAATTTGCTCTGTGGGTGGCCCTGTTGGCACAACCTTATTCATAGTTACATAGTTAGTAAGGTTGAATAAAGACACCAGTCCATCCAGTTCAACCCGAGTGAGTGTGGGTGTCTACAATTGTCCCTATCCCTATACATTGTGTCTTATTAAGATGCTCATCTATTATTATTTATGTAAGGTACATATAGCGCCGTCAATTTACGCAGCGCTCCACACATACATCGCACACTCACATCGGTCCCTACCCTCAAGGAGCCCACAATCCAAGGTCCCCAACTCACATTCATATACACATTCATATATCGCAATTTTTTGGGGATAGAAGCCAATTAACCTACCAGCATGTCTTTGGAGTGTGGGAGGGGACCAGAGTACCCGGGGGAAACCCACGCAGGCACAGGGAGAACATGCAAACTCCAGGTAGGTAGTGTCGTGGTTGGGATTCGAAATGACGACCCTTTTTACTGCTAAGCGAGAGTGCTACCCACTACACCACTGTGCCGCCCGAGGGTTTCCTCCGGGTATTCAATGAAGAGTTTTTTTTTCCCTTTCACAAAGGGACCAGTTCAACTTTTGGCCCCTGCTGTTCAATCAAATACAGCCACTGTGTGGGTTTTATGATACCCAAAGGTATCAGCACTTCCGATTCTTCCATCCATGCTTTATAGGGTGGATGGTGGAAACAAGTATGGCTGGCTTTAGGGTCTGTGATGTCTTGTGTCTAATCCATAGAATCATAGAATCATAGGGGTTGATTTACTAAAGGGAAATAGACCATGCGCTTTGCAAAGTGCAGTTGCACTCTGCAAGAACAGTTGCTCCCGAGCTTAATAAATGAGCAGAAACTCTTTCCATCATCCAATCATGTGCAAGCAAAAATTCATTTTTTTTTTTATTTTCCTTGGGTATTTTTTGCAAAGTGAAGCCTTACCTCATTTACTAAGCTCTGGAGCAACTTCACTTGCAAAGTGCACAGTCTAGTTGCCTTTAGTAAATCCACCCCACAGCATCACATACTATAAGGATCTGTTTGCAGGGTTGTGACAGGCTAGGAGTATTGTTGTTGTTATTATTTTTATACAGAATTTACATAATGCCAATAGTTTGCAGAGCGCTTTATAGCATAAAAACAATCACAACCTATCCTCTCCCAGAATATGCTCGGAGACAGGTGAAAGATCATTTTTAAATTGGTTGCTGTACATTACTGAACTTTGAATTTGCTTGACGCCTGATGGAATAACCCTATGTGTCTCTGTACAGGATGTGGTGTCCCAACAGCTGGCAAAAAAAGGAAAAGAACTAAAGGACAACAGCTCAAAACTGGAGGAAAGAGCCAAAACAGCTCAGAGCGAATTAAACGGAGGTGAGATTACACAAAAGGTCATGTACTAGTTGTGTTGTGGCCGACTTTGATAATTTGGTAGGGTGATGGCTTAAATCAGGGATCCTCAAACTACGGCCCTCCAGCTGTTGCAGAACTACACCTCCCATGAGGCATTGTAAAACTCTGACATTCACAGACATGACTAGGCATGATGGGAATTTTAGTTTCTGAACAACTGGAGGGCCATAGTTTGAAAACCCCTGGCTTAAATAATTGCATGTTTTGCCATTTTTTTCCCAACCTTTGTTACATCTTAGTGCTTCTGATTTCCTGAAGCCTCTTAGCGGACACTTCCTATCTACTTGCACTTCAGTGATGGCAGCATGGCATTTTCTCAGGGCAGTTTCCCTGTAACTGACAATGGTGGACTGTGCTTACAATAATGTGTGTTGGCACAGTTGCTTGTAGTCAATACCAGTGGTGTGCGTGACAGAGCGCCAACAAAGAAGCCAAATTAGGAGGCTGCTGTTACCCCATAGGTGCCTAAACAAGGAACTTCATGGCTGAACCACCAAACATTTTTTGTTAATGAAAGATGAACATTTGAAAAGTTTAAAAGCATTTCTAGAAATGTTATTTTCATTGTGGAATTAAACTCCACAATTTGAAGAAAAAAGAAGACCCACAAGGAGCTGTTAGCCATGATGTGCGCACCGCATATTAGCACATTATTAGACTTACCTGTCAAATGATCCCCTCCAGTGCTGCACTGTCTGCGCTCCTACTGGTCATGGATCCTTCAATCTGCTACCGCTTTTCCTTTCAGGTTCGGACTGTTCAGCCTCTTGATTGTCCAGGCCACAATGACATCACTCCTGCGCATGTGCACGGGAACAACATCATCACAGCATGGAGCTGTGCTGTAAAGGTACACTGAGCTGCGCATGCACAGCTCAGTGTATGTGAACACTGACAGGCAGGGAGTAGCGCTTGTGACTGAGGAGACCAATAGGATCTCTTCTGTCATAAAAATCCTACCTGTCACGTGTTCAGAGCTGCTGATAAGGCAGTACAGCCAGCTCTGCTGTACTGGGCCCAGGCTTTGTCAGTTCAAAAGGGGGGCCCGGGAACCTGCCAAGCAGGAGGGTCAGCAGTACTGCCTTATTGCTGGCACTTGTGACTCTTGTGCAGTGCTGCTGGTGCATTGCCATAGAATGAGATTTGCCGTCAGCAACTGGCCAGTCCTGCCTGTTAACCAGAGCAGAGTCAGTAGCAGCAATTCCAAATCCAAAGCTCCGTGCAGCTCCAGCTATCACAGGGAGGAGATCCTCTCCCTGTGATAGCCAAAGTGAGACTGATGTTCGCGTCGATGCGTGACGGTTAAATAGGTCACGTGACCAGTGTGAGCCAATAGGATGTGATGGAGGCGGAGCATCTCATCCGACGGCAAATCTCATTCTATGGCACTGCACCGGCTTCTACTTTTCCTTTCTCTGGCTGCACTGCAGGAAGATCAGTTCTAGTATCTGCACCCCCTTCTCTCTGCTGTCTGGGACCCCTGTGTACCCCTTTTACCCCTCAGAGCTGCTGTTTTCCCTCCTCTCCGTCCGGCAGCTGGTGAGGGCACACGGGCTGGTTGTTTCAGGATGGTGAGCGGGGGGCTCACCATTCTGAATGAACACCGCACCCTGAATGAACACAGTGAGCAATCAGTACGGTTTGCTGATTGTGGAGGTGCAGATATTGCCTCTGCGCCCCAATTCACTTGAATGGGTCTTATTCGACGGGCTGTATAATTTCTTCCATAGCTGCAGAGCATCGCGGGGCAAAAATACAATTTAATATTTTCGGAGGAGGGGGGGCCCTGTCAGGTAGGCTGTACGGGGGACCCATGATTTCTGTCAGCAGCCCTGAGTGTGTTATAGCTTATATGACATTTTAGAGATTGGAATTATCTCTACTTTAACAGTTGTTGATAATAAGACATCAGCCACTCAGGGAGGGCATTGTTTTCAGTCTGTTGACTGATTCATAGACTAATGTCGGGCAGCAGTCGGGCCCGTGTGTACTGCAGCCAGTCCAACATAAGCTGCCAGCTTCTGTCAAAGGGGCATGCCCGAGAAAGGTCTGCTGACCGTCACCCGATCATCGCTCTCAGCCAGTGACTAAGAGCGCTGACTGAAGTGTTGGGGGGACTATCTTCCTGTCAATACACAATAGAATAGCAGGGGAGATCACTGTACTAACATCAGATAGTTAGTTAGTACAACGTCTTCAAGCTGAGCTTTCAGTTTTTTTTTCATTCAGCCTGCTGGGTTGAATGGAAAAAAACTTGTAGCATGTACCAGGGTTTACATTGTGATGATCAGTGTTGGTCATCTTACTTTAAAAAAGTAATTAGTTAAGTTACAAATTACTTCTCCCAAAAAGTAATTGCGTTAGTAACTCAGTTACTACATTGGAAAAGTAATTAGTTACTCAGCAAAGTAACTGTGACTTTTTTTTTTTTTTTTAATATTCTATACGTGTAACTAAGGAGCGGGTCTAGTATTACTGTAACCAAGGGGCGCATTTATTATTATTGTTATATATCGTGTAACCAAGGGGCTGCTCTATTATTACTCTAACCAAGGGGCAGATCTGTTATAGCGTGTAAGCAATGGCGGGTCTATTATTATTATATCGTGTAAGGGGCGGATGGCTACAGAAGAGGGCGAATGTTAAATTAATGGGCAGAACTCGATATATAACAATAATAATAAATGCGCCCCTTGGTTATAGTAATACTAGACCCGCCTCTTAGTTACACGATAGATGCCCCTTGCAGAGTAGCATGAGCATCGGGAGCGTGCGGCATCGCCTCGTACAATTACATGTTAACTGCGCCTGCGCGGAGTAGAGTTCACTCAGAGCTGTTTAGGTTCAGCAATTTTCGGGAAGCTCCGTAGTCCTTCGTACGGTGCAAGCCCTGCGCCTGCGCAGTACAGGGGGTCCTTATCCGGCGGGGGAACTTTTTCGACAGGACACCGGAATTGCACTACTGCCATCTAGTGGCAGTAGATGTAATTGGGGTAACTAAAAGTAATTAGTTAGATTACTCGTTACCCTCTAAAGTAACTGAGTTACGTAACTCAGTTTATTTTAACTCAGTTACTTACATCACTGGTGATGATAAGGTTGCTCCCTCCCATGTACATTTTGTTATAACAAATTATCTAAAGAAACAAGGCTTTTAAACGGTTTCATATACTGATAAGATCATCTGCACCTAGCTTATCTCTTTTACATCCTTTTATATATATATATATATATATATATATATATATATATATATACACACACACACATGTTGAAAAGTCTAAACATTCCCTTAAAGCAGTAATGACTAGAGCTTCAGACATAATAAAAGACACTGCAAGACAGCAATGAACATTCAATTTTCCCTGATTACAGTAACTGAAATCTGATTGGTTGCTCATTATGTTGTCTTCTTTGATAAGCCTCAAAGGCCTGTGGAAGACATGGCTCTGCCATCCAGTAAATTCTTTGTGATAGAAAAAAATGTGACATGGACACTAATATACATTTGGTAGGGAGAGTTTTACACAACTGACTGTTATTCGGGGAGTCAGTGCAGGTCCTGTATTACGGGCTGACCTCTCTTTCTCTTCAGATGTCCAGAAGAAGCTGCAGGAAGCCACAAAGAAGCTGGAAGACAGCAAAGCAAAGAAGGCAAAATTGGAATCCGACCTGAGATCTGCCATAGAGAAAATCAGCATGACACAAGGTAAATACGAATTGTTACCATCGCAACCAAAGCCAAGAGGGCTGCTCCAGCTAAGAGTGACGGGGCCCATGGTTGTGATCATCCGCCGTTACCTGCGCCCCCTGCTGGAACTTTTTACATCTATTCTGAGTCTTCCCTTCATAAGATGACTCTTTATGTTACATCTTTATAGCTGGAGGTCTCTGTGGATCAGAGTCTATTAGTAGATCCAAATGCCAAGCAGTTATTAGCAGGTTCTCTGTATAAACATGCTCACCCGTATTGTCCAGATCTGCATGTTTGCTCAGTTAGTTTCCACAATCCATGACTTAACTTCACAGTTCACACAAATACGTTTTAAATTCAAACTGTAGCACTGACGTAAGTCATTTTTTTTCCACAGTAGCGTGACAATGCATTCTATGCATTAAGATAAAAAACTCCTTCTGTGTGCAGCAGCCCCCCTTTAGGCTCCAACACTTACTTGAGGTCCCTCTCTATCCAGCGATGTCCACAAGTGTCTCAGCTGTCCAGATTCTCCTTCCTGATTGGCTGAGACACTGCAGCGGCACCATTGGCTCCTGCTGCTGTCAATCAAAGTCAGTTAGCCAATCAGGGGAAAGAGGGGGCGGGGCCAGGTCAGGGCTCCGTGTCTGAATGTGACTCGGCTCGGGTACCCCCATAGCAAGCTGCTTGCTGTGGGGGCACTGACCAGGAGGGCGGGGCCAGGATCACAGAAGAGGTACCTGAGAAGAGGAGGATCGGGCTGTTCTGTGCAAAACCACTGCAACAGAGCAGGTAAGTATAACATATAACGTTTAATGTAGAAATTCAGCAAGCAGTGTCATCAGTCCTCCCCCAGTCCCTGCTGCATGACTACAGAGTTTCCCACCCCTTTCCTTCTCCTCACCACCTGAAGATATAGGGGAGGCATTTTTTAGTCCAGCAGGGGAGAACTGGGTAGGACTGACAACACTGCTTAGAATTTCAGAGTTGTCAGCTCATTACAGAAACTTATTTCTGACAGATCAACAGGTATTTTTCTGCAGAGAGTCACACAGTGAAGAGATGTGCATTTCACAGATGTATTTTGCCCAGACAAATACTCCAATTCTAACATTTACCTCCACCCCAAGCCTAATTCTGAAAGTTAACCCCCAAACCACAAGCCTAAAGCCTCGTACACACAATCAGATTGTTGGCCAACAAAGCGTCAGACTTTTGTCCGAAGGGCATGTGCCAGGATCTTGTCTTGCATACTAACGGTACACAATTGTCGGCCAACAAACACGAATGCAGTGACCTACTACGAGAAATATCAGCTCTTGAGCGCCACCCTTTGGGCACCTTCTGCTAATGTCGTGTTCGGTGAGCATTGATTCCAAGGATGCGTGTTTGTACTTTCAAATTTTGTGTGACGGACTTGTGTACAGACGATAGGAAAATCTGACAACAGACCGTTGTCCGCCGAAAATTTACTAGCCTGCCACCCAACATTTGTTGGCAGAAAGTTGGACAACAATTGTCTGATGGAGCGTACTAACGGTCGGATTTTCTGCCAACAGTCTGTCATCACACAATTCCCTTCCCGAAAATCTGATCGCATGTACGAGGCTTTAGCCTTACTATGGCCGTTCCTGTTCATGAGAAGTCGATCTATCGATCAACTTTTCGTGAATAGGCTTGTTGAAAATGTTTGCTTCGATCAGCTCATACAGTGTATTCTGACAATGGGGGGGGGATTCCTCCATTAATCTGCACCAAGAAATAGGATGATTGACCTATATATAAAAAAAGATCTGGTTGCTTATAATATCCAATCAGCATCTTCCTGAAGCATGCTCTGTAGTAAGTTAAAGAGATAAATGGGGGCTCTGATAGGTTGCTCTAGATCAGGGCCGGTACAAGGCAGGGGCGGACGGGGCACGTGCCCTGGGCGCTACCATTTTCTAAAGGCGGGGGGGCGCGCCGCAGCCTGCAGTTTAAATTGTGTAATGGGCCGGCCGCCGCCCGCCAGTACATTTAATTGCTGTGCCAGTGTGTGCCGCCGGCGCCGAGTGCGCTCCGCTTCTGCTGTATCCTCCCTCGTCCCTTCTTTCTGCTTGTGTTCCCCCCCCCCCCCCCGCGGAGGAGTCACTTAGTACATGCCAGCGCGGCAGCGCCAGCGGCGTGACGTCACTCACCAGGTGGGAGGACTCAGAGGAGAGGAGCGCAGGGAGCTCTGTAGCCTTGGCGCGCTGTGAGCCTGTGACCCGGAGCAAGGAGCTGCTGCCACCTGCCTGCCTGGCTAGTTAGAACGAAACTGCTAGAAGAATAGAGATAAGAAGAAGAGGAGAGATAAGAGGAGAGATAAGAAGAAGAGAGAAGAGAAGAAGAGAGAAGAGAAGAAGAGAGAAGAGAGAAGACAAGAAGAGAAGACTTGAATTTACAGCCAATGTGTCCATAGGTACTTTTTTTTTTTTTTTTTTTACGAGACAGACAAGACAGACAGACAAGAGACATGACACACACTTGCTTAGGCCCCTTTCACACTGGGGCGGGAGCCGCAGTGACGGTAAAGCAGCGCTATATTTAGCGCTGCTTTACCGTTGTTTTGCCCGCGGGTTTCGGCCGCTCGCGGTGCGGTTTTACCCCCTGCGAGCGGCCGAAAAAGGGTTAATATCCCCCGCAGAGCTCCGCCGTGGCGGCGCTTTGCGGCGGTATTGCCGCGGTTTTACCGCGGTGTCCCATTTAAATGAATGGGAAGGAGCGGTATAGGAGCGGTGAACACACCGCTCCTATACCGCTCCAAAGATGCTGCTAGCAGGACTTTTTTTGCCGTCCTGCTAGCGCACCGCTCCAGTGTGAAAGCCGCCGGCTTTCACACTGGAGTGAATGGGGCCGTTTTTTTCAGGCGGTGTACAGGCGCTATTTTTAGCGCTGTACCGCCTGAAAACCGCCCCAGTGTGAAAGGGGCCTTAATATGCCTCTCCACTTTTTTAATTTATGTAAATTGTAAAATGTTAATTTCTGAAAATATATGTGCAAAGTGTTCAGTGGTTGTGGCGGAATGTACAGTACAGGACTAAGAAATCTTAACTGGTTGCTGACCGCTGGCTGTCAATTGACGGCCAGGCGGTGCAGCTCTCGTGGCGGGAGGGCGTCATATGACGTCCTCCCCTTCCTGGCCCACCAGGGGGCGCGCGCGTGCCCGCCGTGTTACTGGGGACTCAATGCGCATGCCCGGCGGCTGCAATGTCCGCTGGGCACTCGCGATTGCCCGGTAACACAGCAGGACCGTGGATCTGTGTATGTAAACACACAGATCCACGTCCTGTCAGAGAAGAGGAGACCGATGGTGTGTTCCCAGTACAGAGGAACACCGATTGGTCTCCTCCCCTTGTGAGTCCCCTCCCCCTACAGTTAGAATCACTCCCAGGGAACATATTAACCCCTTCAGTGACCCCTAGTGTTAACCCCTTCCCTGCCAGTCACATTTATACAGTAATCAATGCTTTTTCATAGCACGGATCGCTATATAAATGTGAATGGTCCCAAAAATGTGTCAAAAGTGTCCGATATGTCCGCCGCAATATCGCAGTCAGGATAAAAATTGCAGATCACCGCCATTGCTAGTAAAAAACAAAATTTGAAACGACATTGATTCTTTATTAAAAACGGGGGGGGGGGGGGCGCACTTTGTCATCTTCGCCCTGGGCACCAAATGGCCTTGTCCCAGCACTGCTCTAGATAACACAGACAGTTCCTCTTTCAGGCACTCAATCTTGAGGTAGAGAATACATGATATAAGGTTTCGGCAACCTTTGGCTCTGCTCCCAAGCACATGGTGGCAGGCAGAAACTTCCATATTTCTACACTGGTGTGATTTGCTCTCCTCTTTTTTGGTTTGTTACAGATAATGTGTCAGATAATATAAATAAGGCTAAAGCAAAAGCTGCCGAGGCAAACAATACCGCCACCAAGGTGGAAGCCACCCTAACCGACATCAAGAAGAACCTGGAACAATGGAAGAACAAGTATGGGAAAATGCGCAATGAGGACGTGAATAAGGCAGTTGAGGAGGCAAAAACCTCAGGTTAGTTACAAAATGTTCTGATTTTTGGACTAAGGTATAACTTCACCATTTTTATGGTGCTTACGTGGCTTTAGCCTTGACCTACCTTGCCATAACTCAATGGAATCAATTGATCTGTGAGCTTAAGAATCAGTCAGCAGTGAGCATTTATAAGAATCAGAATCAGAATCTTCACTCATAAGGTGGTATACAAGTGCAGCCATAGTTCTCAGGGTTGGGTGTGTGTGCTGTTGTTCATTTGTATTCTCTCCCTGTCAGCACAGAAACTTCAACCACTGGGGGGGAAGGGAAATCTAAATTAACAAAGACATTTGTTTTTTTTCTTCATGCAATTCTGACTGCATCTTTGCTATATGATGATTGTATTAGTCTGTTACCAGTACTAAGTTCAGACATCCTAACACTTCTGCTCTGAGAGGGTGAGAATATAATAAAAGATCAGCGTGAGGTAAGACTCCTGTATTATAACAGATCAAGAGTGGGAATTCAGATTATCACAGACTGCCAGTGGTTTGTGTATCAACCAGCAGTTTTGGATACACAGTTGGTGGCCAGAATTTAAAGTATAACTGAAGGCAAAACTTTTTTTTTTAGTTTTGGATAGAGGGGAGAGGGTTTAGAACACATGCCAGCTTTTATTCCTGTCTATGGGCCCCTTTAACCTCTTGGCACCTCCTGGCTCTTAAAGAGGTTTAGGATCCTGGGAGGTGGTGTTTATGATCATGTGACCACCGTGATTGGCTGTCATGGCGGTCACATGATCTAAAACATTCGTTAGCCGTCGATAACTGTGCCGGGAGCATGCAGAGTGCACTCCCTCGGCACAGCTCTATTTGCACCAATTCATCCAAATATGCGGGCACTCTACGCCAAGGCCCACCTGCCAAGAAAGGCTGCATATTTGCGTGTGGCTGGCGCCAAGGGGTTAAGGATATTCACCCTCTCTATGGGGTTGATTTACTAAAGGTAAATAGACTGTGCACTTTGCAAAGTGCAATTGCTCCAGAGCTTAGTAAATGAGTAAAAGCCTTGCTGACTTCCATCCTCCAATCATGTGCAAGCAAAAATGCTGTTTTTTTTTTTATTTTCCTTGCATGTGATTGGGTATTCTTTGCAAAGTGAAGGTTTACCTCATTTACTAAGCTCTGGAGCAACTGCACTTTGCAAAGTGTACAGTCTAGTTGCCTTTAGTAAATCAACCCCCCATTTGTCTTATTTACCATTTTTATTAAAACTGAAAGTAAAAAAAAAAAAAAATCACAGATTTTGTGTTGTCCCCAGAAAAGTAATAGAGGGAAAATCTTCTCCAAGGAATTCCCTACATTTTCAGGGATTTCCTCTCACTTCCTGTTTCAGCTATGGGACAGGAAGTGAAGGGAAATCTCAGCAATGTGACAGATTCAGGTGTTTTGGTGTGCTTTCAGAAACTGCACAAAACGAGCAGGTAATAACAGAAGTCTATGGCTTAGTGCACCTGCAGATCAACTTGAAAGCAGCCTAGTAACCACTGCCGAAGAGATATGCCTATATATACACTGTGATTTTATAATATAAAATTACCTTTAATAATAAGGAATCTCCCTTGCTACACGTATTACGGGCTGTTGCTGTCCCAGGCGCAGTGCAATTGGTATCACTCTGCTTGTGAGAGGAGCTGGCACTATACAGGAAGCACCAGCTTATGTGGCTCTGCTCCCTTCCTCTTGCACCGGTTCCATTCAGAAAACTGATGCTCTGGGATGGCAGGTCAGGAACCTGAGATCTGGGCTTGCCGATACGCCATCCCAGAGCAGGTGGTTGCGGGGCACATCAGAGGGCCCCCCTTCGTCCAGTGGTTGAGCACCCCTGTGTTAAAGTGTCACACAGCTACAACTACATCGGATAACACAGGTTCCCTCTTTGTTTTTTCCTTATGTTTAGTGTCCAACTTGGAGAACACCATCCCGCTACTCCTGGATAAACTCAACAAGCTAGAGGGCAAGCAAGGACAAAATGGCAGCATTTCGGACAGTATCCAGCGAATCCGCCAGCTGATCTCTCAGGCTAGAGATGCTGCCAGCAAGGTGAGTGGCATGAGCTTCAGAAAGAAAACATTTTTTTTAATACGTGGACCTTGAAGAACAAATAACTGTAAAGCTATAAAGGTGGGCAGAGGTGGTAGACATTGTGCTTGGTTTTCCAGTTGTTGCAGATTTTAGTGTGTTTTTGGAAAAGTGTTCCATGCCCCAGTCTAGTCCCAAAGTGTCTCCATGCACATTTATCACCTTGGAATATCAGTTTGGCACATACACCGGACTCTTCCACATCTGATCTCTTACAGAGGTCAGTAAAGGTTGTGGTTTATCAGTGGATCTTAAAAGAAACCTGTCATGGATTCTGCCATTGCTAACCTCGCATTCTGAAAATGCTAGTTTTCTGGCTATCACACTGATCACAGAGCTTCATTATTTTGAGCCTTCCTGATGAACCAGATGAAGTTTTCTTAGTAGGTGGCCCTGTTGGCTGCCATCGCGCCCAGCATCCCATTAAATGAGCCGGGGTGGAAAATGGCAATGTCTAACTTTTTTTACTATTCTTTCTTTTTCACGGCTACAGCTACACTTTGATATGAGCGATAACTAATCCCAGCTAATCCTTTGCTCTCTCTGTGACCTTAATCTTCTGTAGGTTAAAGTTCCTGTGAAGTTTAATGGCAGCTCCGGGGTCCAGCTCCGCACTCCCAGCAACCTCCATGACTTGTCTGCCTACACGTCTCTGAAGTTACACATACAGAACCCAACACCGCAGAGCAAGAAGAAGCGTCAGGCCGAAGGTGAACAGGCGCGTTTTGTGATGTTCCTTGGGCATGAAGATGTAAGTATGACGCAGTTCGCGCTTTAATGAGAAATGTTCTGTAATACTTTTGTTAGCCATGTTACATAAACACATCATCACTTCAAAACACCGAGTGCCCTTCCTGTGAACATATAATTGGATTATGGTGACCGGTGCCTCCAGCTGTCCGTTATATGTGAAGTTTAGTTTCCCTCTGTAGACTCTCCCGCTGTACTGTCATATGTCTGTGTCAGGGTATTGGAAAGCTGAACTCCAGGCACATATAAAAGAGAGCAGTTAGTGAAGCTCTGTATTCATGAATATAGCAATAAATGTTGTTTTGTTTTAAATTGAAGCAATTTATATACCTTTATTTGACTTGGTATCAGCCACTTGCAGTCCTTTTACAGGAGAACTCAGACTGGAGGAAGGCGAGCTGCACCCTTGTGCACCCTTAGCCAATCAGTTGGGCTGCAGTGAATAGAGAATGCTAATAGGAGGAGAGAGCAGAGTGACAGAGGGATGAGCTCATTCAGTCTGCTGCTATTCCTTTCACTGTCAGGTGGGGGGGGGGGGGAGGGTGATGCCCCGTACACACGGTTGTATATTCCAATGGAAAAAGTCAGATTGGATTAAGTTGTCGGAAAATCCGATCGTGTGTGGGCTCTAGCAGGCTTTTTCCGTCGGAGCAGGATCTCAAATTTTCCGACAACAAAATCCGATCTGACTTTTTCCAATCGTGTGTAGGGAATTCCGACAGACAAAGTGCCACGCATGCTCAGATCAAATTACGAGACCAAAGCTATTGGCTACTAGCCTCTACGTAGTTCCGTAGTACGCAACGAATGTCACCACGTTCGGAACGATCGGATTTTCCGATAACTTTGTCCGACCGTGTGTATGCAACACCAGTTTCGGACAAAATCCATCGGAAAAAATCTGACGGATTTTGTGGTCGGAATTTCCGACTGTGTGTATGGGGGGTTAAGACCTGTAAATGTTGCTGAACTGCAGCAGAGAAAACCAGGTCTCCTGACTTGCCAGGTAGGGCTATGCTGTGGAGCAGAGCCATGTAATTCCCAGGACTGGATAGACAAATCATTTTACAGTTAAAACCACTTATCTGCATATTTTAACTGTTTGACTGGGGATTCCGCTTTAACTCCCATAACGCAGTGGGAGTCTCACCTACTCTCCATTATCTCTTCTTTTTTATTGCCCTTACAGGGCATCCGGAAAGTATTCACAGCGCTTTAACTTTTCCACATTTTGTTATGTTACAGCCTTATTCCAAAATGGATTACATTTATTATTTTCCTCAAAATTCTACAAACAATACCCCATAATGACAACGTGAAAGAAGTTTGTTTGAAATCATTGCAAATTTAATAAAAATAAAAGACCCCAATAAATCCAATGTACATAAGTATTCACAGCCTTTTAAATTTGCCATGACACTCAAAATTGAGCTCAGGTGCATCCCGTTTCCACTGATCAACCTTAAAGCCCGGTTCACACTGGTACGACATACCCTCCGATTTTGGGAGCATGACGTGTGCAAATCAATGGTTCCCTATGAAAGCCGTCTTAACTGGTCTGACACAAGTCAGTCTGACTTTAGAAAAGTTTCCTGCACTACTTTGGTCCGTTTTCAGCCCATTCAATATCATTAAAGTGGGATCGTCGTCCTAACCATCCGACTTGGTGATTACAGCAGCAGGAAAGGGAATTTATGTCACACTGGGATTGTAAAATGTAACTCTTTGGCCTGAATGGCAAGCATCATGTCTGGAGGAAATCAAGCACTGCTCATCACCTGGCCAATATCATCCCTACAGTGAAGCATGGTGGTGACAGCATCATTGTGTGGGAATGTTTTTCAGGGGCAGGAACTGGGACACTAGTCAGGATTGAGCGAAAGATAAATGCAGCAATGTACAGAGACGTCCTTGATGAAAACCTCAGACTCGGGCAAAGGTTCATCTTCCAACAGAACAACGACCCTAAGCACACAGCCAAGATAACAAAAGAGTGGCTACGGGACAACTCTGTGAATGTCCTTGAGTGGCCCAGCCAGAGCCCAGACTTGAACCCGATTGAACATCTCTGGAGAGATCTGAAAATGGCTGTGCACCGACGCTCCCCATCCAACCTCATGGAGCTTGAGATGTTCTGCAAAGAAGAATGGGAGAAACTGCCCAAAAATAGGTGTGCCAGCCTTGTAGCATCATACTCAAAAAGACTTGAGGCTGTAATTGGTGCCAAAGGTGCTTCAACAAAGTATTGAGCAAAGGCTGTGAATACTTATGCACATGGGATTTTTTCCCTTTTTTATTTTTTATTAATTGGCAAAGATTTCAAGCAAACTTTTTTCACGTTGTCATTATGGGGTATTGTTTGTAGAATTTTGATGAAAAATAATGAATTTAATAAATTTTGGAATAAGGCTGTAACATAACAAAATTAAGCGTTGTAAATACTTTCTGGATGCACTGTATATAGCATATGGTGTGGCCAGAGTTTTTTTTAGGGGGCAGCTCTGTGCAAACCACTGCACAGAGCAGGTAGGTATGACATGTTTGTCATTTTAATTAAAAGCAACAAAATAAAACAAAGCTTTACAATCACTGTAATTATATTAACTTATATAAATTTTTGCAGGCTTTAGCTAGACTGGAGTTGCACTTTGCAGAGGTTTTATAAAGAAAGGAGCGCTTGTGCTTGCAGCAAATCACGATAAGATGTAGTGTTCCCAGTCTGTCAGTTTCAGATTAACCTAAGAATACAATATTTCTTTCACTCTGTGCGCTAGACAACCTTAAGCTGGCCATAAATGTGTGCCGCTCGGGCTACAAGGGAAACCAATCCTGTGCCCACCGCTGTGAGTGCAGGCCAAGGAAGGAGCTTGTTTCAACTCCATACAACTGTTGACCAAAGGATGGATCCCATACAGCCGCACATCAATACAGACAAACTGGTATTCGAATAAATGGCAGTCTCAGCCTGGGCTCCACATCAGGCCACACCACCATTGCATTTTTGCCTTCCTCTGGATCAACTGTGGGTATAGAATTGGGTATATTGGATTGTACAATATTTTTTATTTTTTATTTTTTTTTTTTATGGTTGAACTGGATGGACTTGTGTCTTTTTTCAACCTAACTAACTATGTAACTATGTTTCACTCCACTCCTCAGCGCTTAATTATGATTACGAGGGGCAGAGTCAAATGTGTAGGGGGCATGGCCTGGCAGGAGCCATGGCTGAGGCTGCCATTCTTTCCAATACCAGTGGGGTCTACATTGATGTGCGGCTGCATGGGATCCATTCCTTTGCTCAACAGTTGTTTAGGTTTGACCTCATATTATATGGTTTTGGTAAATCTAAAGGAAAATTGTATAATGTATGGCCAGCCTTACTCCATGCATAATAAAGCAACCATATCTGAGAATTATAGAAGACATAAAAAGGTGATTTCCCGCTGGTTATTATTTGGAAATCTTGCTTTACAGGGTGCAGGAGATTATTTTGGGCTGCTCCTGAAAGGCAACAGACTGCAGTGTATCTATCGTCTGGGGGACCAGGAGCCGACCGTCCTGACAGCTAACGAGGACATCAAAGAGCAGTTTGTCACCATCGTCATAGAGAGGTGAGCAGTTTATTTCCTGCATTAACGGTGGAAAGAGGAATGACGTTTATTACTTTGTTACGGTACAGGTTTTCTACAGCGAAAATGTAAGGGCCTACTTTTCAGGTGCAACGTCTGTGTGCTGAAACCTATACTGAAAACTCCGCAGCTGTCATTAATCTTAGCATGTGTTACACTCACAGCGGCTGTTATTTTCAGGACAGTCATTGCATTTAATACACTGAAACTGCAGGTTTCACTGCATGAGCTGCCTAACCTGCTGGAAAACGTCGATTGGGCAGACCAGAAAACCTACTTGCAACTAGTATTGACTCAGAATAGCCTAGTCAGGGGGCCTAGAGTGCTTTCCTGTTGGATTTAATTGCTTTATCTGCTAGAATGACACTGCAATTTAATAAAAAGACACATTCAAGAGGCACTAAGACTTGCTGGTTCAGTCAGTAGCCTGTATTGCCAACATTATAGACAGGAATAAACCATGCCCTATAATGCTAGCGCTACTGATACCATAATCATAAACCTCACAGATTAATATGGAAAAGCCCAACTTTAAAGCTGAAGTAAACCCATCCATCAACAGTTTCATTTACGGCACATGCCGGAAATGTGACACTCCCATTGGTTGTGCTCTCAACCAAACTGTCAAACCATACAATGGCTGGTGTCATAACTAATCACATGTGCAGCATCATGGCAGTTGTAGATTAAACAGAGGCAAAGATGGCAGCTTCCTTGGCTTAAAACGATAAACAATAAGGTGGTTTACTTTCACCATTCCTACTGAGGTCCATTCCTACTGAACTCAAAGCGGTTCTTCACCCTAGAAGACCGCCTAATTTGCCTAATTAGAGAGCCGCCTCTGTCCATTCCTACTGAACTCAAAGCGGTTCTTCATCCTAGAAAAAAAAAAGAAAAAATTAAAAGTCAGCAGCTACAAATACTGTAATTGTTGACTTTTAATAAAAGGACACTTACCTATCCAGGGATCCAGCGCTGTGCTTATCCGAGCCGGCTCTCCAGCTATCTCGTTTCTCAGCGGGGGCACAGATGCAGCATCGGGCCAATGCTGCATCCACCAAGGTAAGTGTGATTCAGAGTTGGCGGGGAACAGATGCAGCATTCACCTAGGTGAGTGTGATTCTGGAAAAAAAAAAAACATGCTTTTCTTATAAGTGTAATTTTTGCTATATTTTTTTCTCTTTTTTTTTTGTAAAACTGAATTTTTTTTTCAATAAAAACGATAAAAAAAAAAAAAAGCAATTTGGACTTCTATATAATTTGGCCAGAAAATGTTTATTAGAATGTTTATAACCAAAAATGTAATATTAGAAAACAAAGAATAGTCACTGCACTTAGATACTTGAAAGCAGCTGACATAAAATTGTTGGTAACAATGAAACAAATGGAAATAGTTGTATATGCGGTGCTGATGTTAAATAAAATCACAGGAAAGTCCACTGATAAGAGCAAAAAAAGAAGTCCGTTATCCCAAACTGGAATCACCAGTGTAATATGGCAGGATAAGGTGAATAACAAATCCTCCACCTCACACCAACACACCAGGCCTCTTACCGCAAGCAATGGACCACTAGATTATAGGTGGTCAAACGGGCATGATGTATCCACAATACGGTCACGACTCCACTCAGCTATCAGGCAAATTTATCTTGTGTGATCCTCACTTATAAAACCCATAAATTCATGCATAAGATAAAAGAAAGCAACTCCTCATGGTGCAGCATATCAAAACAGAATGACCGTATTCCAATTAGTATTTCCAGAATACTCACATTTCATATGTTAAAAACGTGTATATCGGCATCTAAAACAATCCAATGTTTCCAACCAGAAAGATGGCCGCGGTCAGCGCGTGTAGCGTCGTGACATCAGAACCCAGGCTCATGTAATATTACCCAAAAAACTCAATGGTAGTTTATTGTATTTTTCTTCCATCTGGATGTGAGAACGTAATAAAGTAGAATTATAGTCAAAACTTGAGCTAAAATCTTTCCAATGGAGACACAGCCAGCACTGAACATCTGGCAGAAGTTTTACTATTCCCAACTTTATCCAAAGCAAAAAAGAAAAAGTTTTGGCCTGAATATCACTTGAGTTGCAGGCGAGAAGTCCCCCTGAAACCTTTGGGGGTAGCTGGGTAATGAGCACCTGGAGTCTGTAGGAGCAGTTTGGACAGAGCTAAAGCTTAATAAAACAGGAGAGGTTTCTGTGATGTGGAAGTTCTGTATTCTGCAGGTTATCCTCCATGTCTTGTCCTGTCTTTGTTATGGAAAGCAGTCTATGCTACCATCTCTGTCTGCTCCCTTCCCGACAGGATTCTGCAGTACGGCCAGATGTCTATCTTTGTCACCAAGGACAGCCTGCACGAGATCAAAGGAGACAGCAAAGCAAGTGGAGAGCAGGGACTGCTGAACCTGGACCCCCAGAAAGTGGTCTTCTATGTCGGCGGCTACCCAGCAGGCTTCAAGGTAAATGGCTAATTGGCACAGATCTCACGATTCACCGTGCTTTCAGAACTTTGTCTCCTTCTCCATTGCCAAGAATGAATTCTCCTTTTAAGTTTCAGCTCTTAGATTTTTTTTTTTCTCAGATTGAACGGTGATATTGGGTTATGACATGCCTATAGCCTGTTTATTGTAGCTGATGTTTCTCTCGCCACACCATTCTCTCTGTTCTTGCTGCTTTCGCTCTGCTTACCCAGAACCCTTTGCTCCAGCAAGTCTGCCATAGGAAAATAAATTAAATTCTAGTCTGTGTTGAACTCTTTGTGTAAGCTTGGACTGCAGATAGAGGAAAAAAAATATGAAGTGATTTTTGCCTCCTTTGTAATACAATACTTGATGCCTGAACCACAAAATAGAGTGCGATTAGCTCTTGGCGTATGTTGCCGCCAGACTCTGCCAATGTCAATACAACAATGTTGTAATCTAATTGCAGCCTCCTGCCTCACTGGATTATCCAAACTTCAAAGGTTGTATAGAAATGGATACCCTCAATGAGAAGCCAATCAGCCTGTATGACTTTGAGAGAACCTTCCAGCTGGACACGGCAAAGGATAAACCGTGTGCCAGGTATGTATCTGCACAGTGCCAGCCTGGTTTTTGTGTATCCCTATGGCTGGTGCACACATAGCTACACATACACACACAAGCCATTGTTCTCATACAAACATAAATGTACACCTTATACTACAATGTGGGCCTTTAAATCCAGCAGCTCAGGCACTTCCTGAAAGAGCTCTTTAGGCCACTTTCACACTTTTACGACTTGTCCCATGATTTGGGACTGCAAAGTAGCATGACAAGTCGCTCCCCATGATTTCCAATGACAGCCATTCATGTTAGTACGACTTCAAAGTAGTCCTTGTACTACTTTGGTCCGATTTTGATGCCACTTACACAGGCATTCCTTGAAATCGCAGCAGAATCGCGGCAAAAATCGTGGCAAAATCGCGCGACTTTGAAGTCGCACAAGTGTGAAAGGGGCCTAATTAGTGTCAGATTACTGCCAACTTGTTTTCAATCTGCGGGCTATGGCCTTCACTGGCTGCATGCTTGTCTGCTGCTTTAAAAATGATATTGGAATGCCCCTTTATTGTGCATAACGGAAATACATTATTATCTCCAAATCTAGTCTCAGCTACTAATACTAAGGTAATAGTGGATGCAGGATAAATGATAATATGCCAAATGTATCTAAAAAAGCTATTTACACAGTTGCAATAAACATATGTGATCTGTTTTATCTCCCAAAGGATTTGTAGTGCTTTCTAGTGATGTCTGTGATTCATTCACCTTTGCCATTACAGCCAAGAGAGTGACACCACCAGTAAGGCTGCATTCACACCTGAGCGTTTTGAAGCCTGAAGCTACAAAATGCTCGAGGGGAAAAAATACATTATTCTCTATGGAGATGTTCACATCTCCACTCCAAAACGCCTGAAGCTCCGGACCCTTTTTTTTGCTTGAATCGGGCAGATTTGGGTGTTTTTCTTCTTTTTACATTGGTGACCTTTTGCTCTGCACTAAATCGTGGCAAAATGCGGTAAAAACCGCAGCGAAAACGTGGTAAAAAACGCCACAAAAACGCAGCGAAATTGCGCGATATTCTGCCTGAAAACCCTACGCTCAGGTGTGAATGCAACCTTAAAGTGTACAGTGGTGTCACTTCCCTGTTGGGTCATCAGCTCTGCTCACTCTGCTGTCTCCTGTCAGAACATGTGTGTGCCGCAGAGCCTGATTGGCTTCTAGTAATGCCCTTCCCTCTCCCAGTGTGAGTGCTGCTGTGCAGGTGATGACAGGTGGTAGATTTAAAGACAGGTACTGGTACATATGAAGGTTGTATGTAAAGTTATATTTGGTTTAGAGATCTGTGGTTGCTCAACAGTATTCTAAACTGTCACAGTACCCCCTGTGTTACGAGGGCATAAAAATTGAATCTTTATTTAGGGAATTTTACAATATGATTGTTCCTGCTCCTTTTCATAGTAATTTGGTTTTACCAGGTCTAAATCTACTGGAGACCCATGGGTCACCGATGGCTCCTACTTTGATGGAGCTGGCTATGCTCAGGTCAGGCTGGAGAACCTTTCAGGAGTATCCAAGAGATTTGAGCTGGATGTCCGTCTAGTTTCTTATAACGGCATTATCTTCTTTCTTGATGCTGAGGTAAGCAAGTTTTTTCATATGTAGCAGCTGAATGTACTGACATCACAACCGGTTCACTAATCATTGCATCACAGATACACAGCAAGAGGGATGTTATTTTGTTGCAGCGAAACCTCTGTAGTGTATTAAAGAGATATTAAAGTCTTGTTTTTTTTCACTCCTGGCCCCTCCCTCCTGCCGAGTGTCCCCACAGCAAACAGCTTGCTATGGGGGCACCCGAGCTGAGCCGCTGTTCTGCGTGTTCATTCAGCCATGGAGCCGCGGCTCAGCCTCACCCCCTCTCTCTCCTCATTGGCTCCCTGACTTTGATTAACAGCAGTAAGAGCTAGTGGCGCCGGCTGCTGTCTCAGACAATGGGGAGGAAGAGTCCCGGACAGCCGAGGCTCTCGTGCAACATCGCTGGGGCTCAGGTAAGTATTGGAGTGGCTGAGGGGGGGGGGGGCTGCACACAGAAGGTTTTTGTTATCGTAATGCATAGAATGAAAAAAACGTCTGCCTTTAGAACCGCTTTTTCTTTTTAAAAAGGCGTTTATAATTTTCACTTTTAAAGAAATGCCAGCCAACATGACAATGGAAGTAGTAGTGTTGGCTACGCAGAGCCCAAAAAAATTGCAGAGCAGAATAACACATACTAGACCATTTTTTTGGAATAGCATGTCCGTCACAAAAAATAGTCCAAGTAGTTTGTATGACAAACCGGGGCCAGCCATAGCTGTCAGAGAGAGGATAGATAGAGGGGAAAAAAAGGGGTAAACTAAGACAACAGAACAGCTATACACTCAACCATTTTTTTTTTTGTCAAAAAAAAAGGTGTACAGCGGCCCCCTTAAAGAGACAATTGAGAGGAGACCAAATCTGCCACCTGAGAAGCTGTATTATCCAGCCACGGCTGCCATACTTTGATGAATTTTTTTAGAGCAGGCTCGCCTCTCTATACAGAGGCAGCGATTGGTTTATTAAACGGCAGGCATATGACAAGGTGGGCAGAGCTGGATCTTTCCAATGTAGCAGTATAGCCTTTTTTGCATAGAAGAATATCAGACAAAATATAATACGCCTAGATGTAAGTGAAACACAATTATTGTATAGCGCCGTCAATTTAAGCAGCGCTTTACATATACATTGTACATTCACATCGGTCCCTACCCTCAAGGAGCTTACAATCTAAGGTCCCTAACTCACATTCATATACTAGGGCCAATTTAGACAGAAGCCAATTAACCTACCAGCATGTCTTTGGAGTGTGGGAGGAAACCGGAGTGCCTGGAGGAAACCCACGCAGGCACAGGGAGAACATGCAAACTCCAGGCAAGTAGTGTCGTGTGCATGGATAATATATAAAAGAGAGATACACTAAAAGTTGCTGACTTAGTGTCATCCCCAGGTTAAGGCTCCTATTTTCAGTCTTTCTTTATGATGGAGTCATCTTCCAGGAGCTAGGGATCTTCCAGGTTCCTTCTTCTTCGAAATCCGGAAATGCTTCCTCCTGCCTCCAGCGCAAACAACCAGTACCAACCCTTTATCTTGAGCACATGATTTGTTCAAGTCCCTTTCCCCTCCCCCCAATTCCTGTCATTTCCTGTCCGGAGCTTCATCAACCAGTCCAATAGGTTCATTAGCATATCAATTTAGCTAATCCATGGTCTTAAAATTTTATTCCATATTTATGCTATAAAAATCACTAAAATAGCCATAGCAACACGTAGTTGTAGCCTTAGAAAGCAGTCTGTTCAATAAAACTCCAGCAAAAAGAACTTTTATCACTGGGGGGGGGGGGGGGGGGGGGGGGGGGGGGGGGGGGCAAGATCTTGTATATTCATTTTATGTTTCTGCTGCGCATTGTTTGAGAATGGCTTGCTGAAAAATAAAATGGGTGTGTGAGAGGTAAGTTATAAGATATTACTCTGCTAGGCAAGACCAAGACTCAACTGCATTAGTCATGTCAATGGTTCATTTCAAAGCAACAGCCCTCTGTTTTATGCAGGGTAGTGATCTATTCACAAATGTGGCTCTTTAACTATGAATTGGAATTTTTATGGTTGGTGAAAAATGACTGACTCTGAAAGAAGGCCTGAAGATTAAAGTGGTTGAAAACCCTCACATATACCCAGTGAAGTGACCAGCTTCAGATGATACTCAGAGCCTTCCCAGAAGAGTTGAAGCTGTTATAGCTGCAAAGGGTGGGCCAACTCAATATTGAACCCTATGGACTAAGACTGGGATGCCAGTAAAGTTTATGTGTGTGTGTAAAAGCAGGCGCCCCAATACTTTTGACAACAGCAGTGATGGCGAACCTTGGCACCCCAGATGTTTTGAAACTACATTTCCCATGATGCTGCACTATACTGCAGAGTGCATGAGCATCATGGAAAATGTAGTTCCAAAACATCTGGGGTGCCAAGGTTCTCCATCACTGAATAGTGTACCGTATATACTCGAGTATAAGCCAACCCGAATATAAGCAGAGGCACCTAATTTTACCACAAAAAACTGGGAAAACTTATTGACTCGAGTATAAGCCTAGGGTCATAAATGTGCAGCTACTGTAAGTGGAAAAGAGGGTCAACAATGCCCATTTGCAGCCTCACTGTGCCCATTTGCATGCCTCACTGTGCCCATTTGCAGCCATAGGTCCCCTGAACTTCAAACTTGGTAGTTAAGGGTTCCTAGATGCCCCCTAGTTGCAGCCATTTTTGGGGTCTCTGGACCCAAAGGGTCCCGAAATGACATTGCTGCAGATGGACAGAGTTGACCGAATTTGGGGCCCTGTATTTCGGGGGTGCTAGGAACTCCTAGTTTGGATATGTTGTAGTGTTGGTTCCACTGGGTTTGCACACCAAGTTCCTAGCACTACGAGGCCCCAAAGTCGGGTCAGAAAATGTCAAGCACTTTTCTGCAGCAGAGAATGACATTTTCCGAACCAACTTTGGGGCCCCGTACCCGAGATACGGGGCCGCAAAGTCTGGTCGGGAAATTGCTTGACTCGAGTATAAGCCGAGGGGGGCACTTTCAGCACAAAAAAATGTGCTGAAAAACTCGGCTTATACTCGAGTATATACGGTATGTAAGAATTGCAAGTATCAATGTATCCAACAGTATGGTAGTAAATAGTCCAGTCTCTATGGAGTAACCAGTAGATTCTTCTAAATACACAGATCAAAGGAATGTTTCTCAGCTCTGTCAGCAGGGGCGCAGGGATTTGAGATCTCACAGCTCAGAACCATGATGGGAGCTCTAAACCCTGATTGGACGGATGGGACACACACCCCTCCTCACAGTACACAGGGAACACGCTGAGCTAAGGATATGAATCCCAGGCTGTGTGCTGGAGCTTTCCTCTTCCATCACCAATTATCTCTTGAAGTCAGGAAAACCTGTCAGAAGTGACTCGTGCTGATAACAGAGGAACGAAGCAGCAGAGAGAAATCACACTCAGTGCTTTGTATAGAGACAAGTACACACTATAGAAGGATATGCTTCATATTTCATGTCTGAGGTTTAAGATATTCCTTTTTTGGTTCTCTTAGGATCAATTTTTATGCCTTGCGGCTCAGGATGGAAGCTGACCCTTTATTATAATGCTGGAAGAGGCACAGAGAAGGCCAAGCCCACGCCCACGGAATCCACCCAGATGTTTGTCAGCAGTTCCAGTACTAAAGCGGTAAGATGGCATTTATAATGACCCGAAAAAGAGTTCTGTTGGCTGCACAATAGGAAGAATTGTGCTTTATCTGCTAACACCTTGGCGGGGGCTTCTCTTGCAGATACAAGTTATCTTGGCCTTTAAGAAAAAAATCTTTGTACGTTTGGAGAGAACGACCGTTTACACAGTGGAGTATGATGGAGGCAATCTAGAGACCTCCCAATACTTCTACCTTGGAGGTCTCCCACCAGAGAAGATCCCTGAAAGGTGAGTGCGAATCAGACCCCCCAACCTAGATTATAATGCTAGTTGGAGGCACTTGAAAAGTTGTGCAAATAAGCCTGTGGCATTTCATCATATATACTGTAAAGGTGACATAAGCCCAACTGCAAACATTTTTTTAATTTCTGGATGGTGTGTGGAAGGGTTGGGTTTTGATGCTTTCATTGTCACCTTTAGGGAGATCTTTTTTCGATGGCGCTTTGTGTGTCAGTGAGTGACATGGTGACACCAGAGCAGGAATTGAGGATAAATCTGGTCTTTATTTGTAAAGCAAAACTTTGAGTTTTAGTACATTAGGGGCATTATTGTTTTTATGCTCTTGAGTTTGTGTCTCTTCAGTTGTAGCTTATGTTTGGCTTTGTGCTCATGATCTCTGTGGCACTCCTCCCAACGTTATGTATTCTATTTCTTGGAAGCAGCATGTAAATCATTTCACATTTCCTTTTGCCCCCGTACACGCGGTCGGACATTCCGACCACAAAATCCATCAGATTTTTTCAGACAGATTTTGGCCGAAACTTGTCTTGCATACACACGGTCGCACAAAGTTGTCGGAAAATCCATTCCTTTGGAACGAGGTGACGTCGAACACGTACCACGGGACTACGTAGAAGCCAGTAGCTAATAGCTTTCATATCCAAATTTTTTCTGAGCATGCGTGGCACTTTGTGTGTCGGAATTATCGACACACGATCGGACCGGATTTTGTTGTCGGAAAATTTTAGATCCTGCTCTCAAACTTTTTCCGTTGGAAATTCAGATGGAAAACGTCAGATGGAGCCCACACACGGGCGGATTTTCCAACAACATGGTCCGATCTGACATTTTCCGTCAGAATTTCCGGCCGTGTGTATGGGGCATTATGATGGGTGCAGGGACTTGGCTATGCTCTGGCTTCAGAAACATTCACCAAAGAACCAGCACTGGGGACTTCACTTGTACAATTTGCATTTTTCATATTCCATCCCATGACTTGCTCAAGCAGGTGCAGCTTCTACTTGAGAAAAGGTCAGGAGGGACTGGAAACATTGTACTCGCTAATGTGGAGCTCTGTTTAGGTCACGGGTGTGTGCAGGGGGTGTGCCAGGTGTGCCTGGGCCTGGGCACACCCTAATGACTATGTGTGGTGCAGATTCCCCCTACTGCCCAGGCTTCCCCCCTCCTTGTGGGCCCGCCCCGTAGTCCTGCTGGTTTCCCTCCTCTACTCCCCCCCCCCGGCTGCTGCGGAGAAGGGGCGAGTATATAAATAATGTATCAGTCCCTTCCTTTTCTAAATTAACACACTCGCTCACTGTGTCCATTCATAACCGAAGCATAGTAAACTGTGATGAACAGAAAGTCACTCAGTACAGAGCACTTCCCATTCATGTACTCCCCAGTGCAGCTGAGGCTACAGAGAAAGTCATCTGTGTTTGAGCTTTGAAACCAAACCCTAATGAAATAGGCTGCGCACACCTATGGTTTAGGTCATACTGTTCATGGATTTGTTTTGATGCACACAAGGAGAATTAAAAGAATGTAATAAATCCAAAATTACAAATTAAGTCCTGGGTGCTGGTTCTTTGATGGACGTCTTATGGATGAGCCCTGAAAGTGCCTGAGGTGTTGGACTTTTGCACACATTGTATTATTTGGATGAGGTGTGCAGTCTGTCAGGTGTGAGTTAATCTGGCTTTGGGAAGGCATGGCGCTTCTTAGCAGCATCCATTTGTAGGCAGGTGCAGTCTATTTTCTCCACTGCATGTGGCGCTCAACTGCAGTGGCAGTGAAGAGGGAAAGTAAGTCAGGTGGCACATGGTTCCTCTATGGTTTCCTGGGTTACTGGGGCAGCAATCTCGTTGGATGCTGACATCATGTGTGACTCTGGTAGCCATCTTGAGTTAAGCAGAGTCTATTTAAGAACCTGGCTCCTGGGTTTGGCGTGCTTTTAGCGTGTGGATAGTGTAGGGACAGGTCAACTGTCTGTCATGGGATGTTATTAGCGCTAGGGAAAGGTTCCAGATGAGTAGGGAAAACATAGGGATCCGCTTCTCTTCCTGGAAACCTCCCCACTTGGGTTCAAATTTGCCAAGCTCCATTCAGCCACTACAGACAAATGCTGTCAGCTCAGGTGAGACCTAGACACACTAGTCATTCGTGAGTATTCCCGGTTGGGCTCCCTTCCGTTGGGCTTGTTGTGAACTGTTTTTTCTTGACTTCAATGCATATTCTTTAAATTGCATGTGGACTATGTGTGTGTTATTGCTGCTGCACCGACCCACACAGTGATTAGCAAAGTATGAGAGAGCACTGACACCAGCATCCACCATAAAGAACAATTATAACAGTTATAGTTGTGATGGACTCTGATATTAATCCATAGTAGTGCTCAGAGCAGACACAGCTGGCCATATTTCTTAAACTGTCCAATGGAAGACCTGACATTAACAATCTGTGCTGCCCAGATCAACCAATCTGATGCTGTTTTTGCTCTTCCATGCCACTTTGGAAGATTGGATTTGTTGCTGCAGGCATCAATGACCGTCTGAAAGGGGTTCACAAACACTGATAACACCCAGTGGAAAAGTCTGAATCATTTATATCACACTGGATGAGCTGACATCAATAGCAGAACACCACTATAGGCAATACCCTGCTTCAATTTCATGACCTTAATATGGTTTCATTAGAGGGTTCTTGGCTCTCTCTGCTCGCTTGTCACCTATAATTTGTAATCTTGACACCGTGCCAGCACCCCATTAGATGGCCAGTGCTGCGAGCAGCTGTGGAGCATTATATTGTGATCTCTAGTCTTATAGTATTGTCTGTGGCAACATGTCTTTGAAAACAGCAGCTCACAGCCATAGAGGAGAGGGGTCGGCATTGGGTCTGCATCACAGCATGAGCCCAGTGAGAGTTATTAGAGTTGCTTTCCAATCAAAGGTAAAATTTAGGAAATTGGTTTATTGATCAGAACAGACTTGAGAATTTCTAAATAAGGAGGATTAGTGCAGCATCGTCCTACTGTAGATCCCCAGAAGGCCCCACAAGCATTTCATTAACTATATCTCCTTATTTTCTGACAGTCTGAAGGAGTTTTTCCCAACCGGAGGGTCCATCAGAGGCTGTATGAAGGGTCTCAAAGCATTAGGCAAATACGTGGACCTAAAGCGTATGAATACAACTGGTGTCAGCTATGGCTGCACCACAGACCTGCTGGTAAGTGACATCCTACTGACTTATTTAATAAAAAATTCAGTGATGGCATGCCTTCTGTATGGACTCATAACAACCAATCTACTGCCGTCTTCTATTGGTTGGACTACAGTAGACTGAAATCTTGTCGCTATAATTTGCCATACTCTGCATCCCACGATTGCTCTGTGCATAAATCCTATCCTTGTATAGCCATAGCAATGGTGGGATTAGATGGCTAGGCTCTAGATTTTGCCGTTTTTGTTCACAGTGTCTCTTCTTTAATGACAGATCGCCAGGTCGGTGCAGTTCCATGGACATGGCTTCCTCAATATGAACCTGAAGAACGTGCCCAGTTTCCAGGATGACTTTGCTGCAGGTTTTGGATTCCAGACCAGCCAGCGCAATGGACTGATGTATCACCAGTCCAGTGAGGTATATACACACTGATACGACCAATTTAACTCTCAAAATACTGTACTGAGATCATTCCAGCTAAACGTAGAAGGGCAGCTTCAGCCCAGCAGCTGGAACATATATGCCGGATCCCATCTACCTGCACAAAGATTTGTACAGTAATTTACATACATGTGTATGACCACCCACCCCTATTGTACTGCATGGCTGCAGAACGTTGGGGGGGGGGGGGGGGGGCGGCACTTTTAGATTTTGCAGTTCTGCTCCAAATAGCTGCCTCATTTACTTAGCATCTAACACATTAGTGACACCCACCCACCCTGGACTTCTGTAATTTTGCCTGCTAAATTTTCCTTTCTACCCATCACCTGACAAGAGGGCTACTCCCGTTGTAGGACTGATTTTAGCTTTCATGTGGTGCAGGGCAACTCAGTATAGACTTACATATTTTACTATGTTGAAAACAGACCTGTCCATCAAGCTTTGCCCTCAGGAACTCAAGTTATGGAAGACAAACGACACCCCAACCCCATCCGTGAGAAGCTGTTGGGGAAAAAAAATTCTTTCATAACCCAAAAAAAGCCAGTCATAGTAGTTTTCGTAGATAAAGATGTTTTCACAATTTTAGGAAATAAAATGGGGGAACTTATTGAAAGAAGAATGCCCAATATTTTTTTTTAATTATTAATTTTTGTTACTGCTACTTCATTTATATGCTACAGAATTCCACAGCACTGTTACTGTAAAGAACATCTGCCTACTCTAATGGTAAAATCAACTTTCCTACAATAAGCAACTGATAATCGCTTGTTCCTTATGCATTCAGCAATTCATAACTTTCTAAATATAAACTGAATTTTTATTTTTTTATTGAACTCTGTCCCGTCTTTTCTCTTTCCAGGAGGGATCATGCCAGGTGTCAGTGCAAGACGGACATCTCTCTGTGAGGCTTCTCTCCACAGAACTCACCTCTAGATCGCCGTATTCAGATGGAGCAGGACACTATCTGTCTCTTTACAGCAATAATAAAGAGTAAGTGTGCAAGAGGGGTCCCTTCTAAGAGTGTGGGACTTGAAAATGCTATAAGAATGACATTACATGGCATTGCAGTGCCATAGGGCTGGCTTGTTAAGAAGAGAAAGGGGCTGCAGGGGTCCTGTTGGCCAGAAGGACAGTTCATTCATGTCTGTATGTTGATTGGGTTCTCTGTAGGGGAAACAGGGCTGGAAGTCCCAACAGTTTCATACATCTGCTCCCATGTGATTCGGTTGATGAAAGAGGTTGGGATAGTTTGTTGCTAAAGGTGTGTGGGCATTACAGTAAATGTCATGATTATTAACACTCATTATCACTATGCAGGGTGCGGTTTTACATAGACGACCAACTAGAAGGAAGCCGGCAGTTGTCAGACAACAGCAGGAGGAGGCGGCAGGAAGCGCCAGGTATTAACCTACTCCTTGGTGGCGCACCTGATAGTAGTACACCTGGAAACCTGAGCGGCTGCATCAGTAACGTCTTTGTGAAAAGGTGAGATTAACGCCACTGTGGGCATCTCCTCCCTCCATTGCCCAACATTCTATTGTTCAATCGTCCATTTCTGACCTAACCTAGTATGCTGATCCCTATGTTCTCTTTGGCTGTAGTATCACTGGACCCCAGATGGTTCTAGATCTGCAACAGAATCTACGTAGCCTGAATGTAACTATGAGCTGCCAGGAGGCGACAGAGCAACGGCCACAAGAGATTCGAGCTCTGCTAAAGAAGGATAAACTGAAGAAAATTAAGGTAGGGGATCCCTAGAACCACGAGGATAGTTGATATTCTAAATTTTATTACCATGAATTTTAGTTAACATGCTGATATGTTGTTCATGTTAACAGGCTCGGCAGAGGAAGCTGGCCTTAATGAGTCACCGGAATCAGCTCAGTTCATCATGTATGCTTCCCAAAGCTGTCAAAGGGGCGTTCCAATTTGGAGGTTCCTCTTCCAGCCACCTGGAATTTACAGATCTTCCTGACTTCCAACAAGAAAGGTGAATAATCAATAAACTATGGCGACATTAGAGGAAACACAGATTATTCAGGAGGATATCATAGTTAAATAGTTAGTCAGGTTGAAAAAATACACAAGTCCATCCAGTTCAACCACAAAAAAAAAAAAAAAAAAAAAATACCATACAATCCCATATACCCAATTCTATATCCACAGTTGATCCAGAGGAAGGCAAAAATGATGAAGTTGTATTATTGACGTGAATTTTGCATATTCTGGCAAAGGTGCAACATTACAGCTTCTTAAATTATGCATCTATAATGCTTCACATATAAATTAGCAGGAAGAGAAAAAAGATTTTGAATTACTTCTTACATGTGAGAGGTGTGTACCCAGCCAGACAGGAAGAGAATGCCCACTGAGTGGTGACATCATACCAATTGTTCGCAAACCATTGATCTACAACGACTCCTCCATGTTATAAACATTCTTCTATATTTATGTTGCACAGGTTCTACTTTTCAATGGAAGTCCGGCTGAACGCCTCCAGCGGGCTCCTCTTTTATTTTGCTGATGAGCAAGGAACCTCTTCCCTGTCTCTCCACGTCATGAATGCCAGGTTTGTGCTCCTGTTGAATATTCATGGAAGGACACATCGACTGAAGAGTAAAGACAAGTACACAGATGGGCTCTGGCACACGGTATGAGGATTCTCTTTTGTGTTTTTTGTACAGTTATATATTATACAACTATTTTAATGCAGCCAGAGTAGCCCCTGCCATAAGCCAAGATGCCCATTTCGCCTCAGGTGACACCTTGCAACAGTCCATGTAAATGGTTTAGATACAGGAGAGACATAAGTACGTTATCTAACCTCCCCCCCATTTATTCAATCCAACTATCTGTGCCAAGCACTTCCACTTATCTGTTCCAAGCATAATTTAATCTGTATCAAGCACTTACACCTATTGTTCCTTTCCCCATCCTGCGCCCTTTGTACTGCCAATGCTGCAAGCAGACTGGAATGGATTGGTGCAAACGGAACCTATGTGGCTCATCATAAAGGGAAACTTATAGGTAATATCATACTTGCCTATCAGCCCCATATAGACATATCTATTCATATTGTTTGGCTCTCGGTCTCTTTTAAAGGAAATTTAGTAAGAAAAGCATTGGGCTAATGAGGATTTTTTAAGAAGTAAAAGATTGTAGATGTGATGCAGCATGGCGTGGAGGCAATAATTCACACAGGCAGGTACAATAGAAGACTCTTATTGAAGTAATGTGGTAACCGTTCACAACAAACCTGGTGGGAAGGCTACCAAACCAGGTCCACTTACAGTTTCCTGCCACGTGGAAGGAGCAGACTCAAGCCAGAGTGATGGCATCTGTTGAGAGGGGACAGAATGAGGCCTGGCCATCTAGTGCCCAATCGGGAAGGTGTCCAGAAGAGTTGGTCCATACACTTTTATTCCTCACCAGGAGCCTCTCCCTAATGCTACTACTGTCCCAAACCGAGGAGGTACCTTTCCCTACTCTGCCAACTCACAAAATGTGTGCCAATCCTGAGAGCCAGGGCCTTAAATAGGCTCTGCCTGACCCAAGATGGCCACTTGAGTCTTCCTGCAACAAAGAAAGTAGACACCTGCCTACAAAATGTCTTGCCATCTCCGACTTTGAGTCACCAACCCAGAACAAGCCTATGTGCAGTGCCTTGTAAAAGTATTCATTCCCCTTGACATTTTTCACATTTTGTCTTGTTACAACCAAAAACATAAATGTATTTTATGTGATAGACCAACACAAAATGGCACATAATTGTGAAGTGGAAGGAAAATTATAAATGTTTTTCACAATTTTTTACACTGAAAAGTGTGGCGTACATTTGTATTCAGCCCCCTTTACTTTGATACCCCTAAGGCCCCTTTCACACGGGACGGATCCGTATTGATCCGCCCCGTGAAGATCCGCTGCTCAGCGGGGATCGTTCAGCTGATCCCCGATGAGCCGTCTGATAACACTGTGCAGGGACCGCCCTGTCAGATCTCTGCTCTCCTCTATGGGGGATCGGATGAACACGGACCGTCTGTCCCTGTTCATCCGATCCGCTCTGCAGATGGATGAAAAAATAGGGTTTTCCTCCGTCTGCAGAATCGGACAATAGCGGAGGCGGACGATAGCGGGTGTCAGCGGATGCTCATCCGCTGACACCCGCTATCCCATAGACATGCATGTATGTCTGTTTTTTCATCCAAAAACGGATGGATGAAAAACGGACATACGGTCCGCATGTGTGAAAGGGGCCTAACTAAAATCAAGTGGAACCAATTGCCTTCAGAAGTCACCTAATTAGTAAATAAACTCCACCTGTGTGTAATTTAATCTCAGTATAAATACAGCTATTCTGTGAAGCCCTCAGAGGTTAGTTAGAGAACCTTACAGCATCAGGAAGGCCAAGAAACACACCAGACATGTCAGGGATAAAGTTGTGGAGAAGTTTAAAGCCGGGTTAGGTTATAAAACAATATGCCAAGCTTTGAACTTCTCACAGAGCACTGTTCAGTCCATCATTCGAAAATGGTGTGAGTATGGCACAACTGCAAACCTAACAAGACATGGCCGTCCACCTAAACTTACAGGCCGGGCAAGAAGAGCATTAATCGGAGAAGCAGCCAAGAGGCTCATGGTAACTCTGGAGGAGCTGCAGAGATCCACAGCTCAGGTGGGAGAATCTGCCCACAGGACAACTATTAGTCGTGCTCTCCACAAATCTGCCCTTTATGGAAGAGTGACAAGAAGAAAGACATTGGTGAAAGAAAGTCATAAGAAGTCCTGTTTGCGAGAAGCCATGTGGGGGACACAGCAAACATGTGGAAGAAGGTGCTCTGGTCAGATGAGGCGAAAATTTAACTTTTGGGCCTAAAAGCAAAATGCTATGTGTGTCAGAAAACTAACCTTGCACATCACCCTGAACACACCATCCCCACCGTGAAACATGGTGGTGGCAGCATCATGTTGTGGGGATGCTTTTCTTCAGCAGGGACCGGGAAGTTGGTCAGAGTTGATGGGAAGATGGATGGAGCCAAATACAGGACAATCTTAGAAGAAAACTTGTTAGATACTGCAAAAGACTTGAGACTGGGGAGGATGTTCACCTTCCAGCAGGACAACAACCCTAAACATACAGTCAAAGCTACAATGGGATGGTTTAGATCAAAGCATATTCATGTGTTAGAATGGCCCAGTCACAGTCCAGACCTAAATCCAATTGAGAATCTGTGGCAAGACTTAGAAATTGCTGTTCACAGACGCTCCTCATCCAATCTGACAGAGCTTGAGCTATTTTACAAAGAAGAATGGGCAAAAATTTCACTCTCTAGATGTGCAAAGCTGGTAGAGACATCCCCAAAAGACTTGCAGCTGTAATTGCAGAGAAAGGGGGTTCTACAAAGTATTGACTCAGGGGGGCGCTATACAAATGTACACCAACCTTTTCACATATTTATTTGTAAAAAATGTAGAAAACCGTTTATCATTTTCCTTCCACTTCACAACTATGTGCCACTTTGTGTTGGTCTATCACATAAAATCCCAATAAAATACATTTACGTTTTTGGTTGTAACAAAATGTGGAAAATTTCAAGGGGTGTGAATAGTTTTTCAAGGCACTGTATTAGAAAGCCTGTGAGTCTGAAAGTATTAAAGCCGGAGGGGGTCTGAACTGCTCATTTAGGGTCTCCAGTCAATGATTCCTGTTAGGAGGTGAGGCCCATGTGATTGGAAGAGTAGAAGATTGAATGGGAGTGGAGCAGCAAATTACAGAAGCAGGTGAATATTACCCTGAATGGTATTTGAGCCAGAAACTGTGCATCCCACCGCGACACAAATCATTCTGTACCTGCCATGTGTAAGCAGAAGTAAGATTTCAAGGTCACCTTTGATTATCATTTATGTACATTTAGGTCTTCTTTGGGAAAGAGAAGAACAAGCTCCGTCTGGTGATTGATGGCCTGAGAGCACAGACCGGCATCATACACTTGGGATCCACCTTGTCTCTGACCAGTCCAGCATACGTTGGAGGAGTGCCTGCACTAAGGAACCTTCCAGACAACATGGTAAGTGATGGACACATAAAGGGCCTCAAAGATAACTAAAAATTGGAGTAAGGTATCTGTCTTGAGCACGGCAACCAATCAGCTTACATCTGCCATGTGCAGTATAACCCACCACTATAAGTTTGAAAACAGTTGTACTGCGTGAATATATATATATATATATATATATATATATATACACCTGTAATATTAATACAGGTGCTCTTCAAGTAAAAGAACGTGATTTTTCCTATTTAGATTAGCTGTGGTTTTTTTTTTTTATGTTTCTGTTTCCATCTGTTTCAGGACGGAGCTATGATTGGTTTCCGGGGCTGCCTGAGAGATCTGAAGATGGATGGGAAAGACTTGGGTGCCCCCGGGAGAGTGGTGGGGGTCACGCCTTGCTTTGAGGGGCTCACAGAACCCGGATTGTTCTTCTCAGATGGAGGATTCCTCCGATTCGGTAAACTATAGTGTTTTCTCAAAGTTTATTTCATATTTTGTAGAGGCCTATTCAGGTCAAGGTTGCAGCCCATACCTCAGGTTCTGAGAATTGTAAAGGAACCCGTATATTTTAGTTATTTCTGCAATAAACAGATGAGCTGAAAACTCTGAGTAGTCCATGTAGAATTTCGGATTCTTGTTGACACAATATTTGGACGTATGTTAAGATTTATTAGAGATCAGTGAGAGTCTTATGTTTGTGGATGTCCAGGCAAAAATGATAATCTCAGGACTTTAGTTACAAGGGGTCCCCAGGTTACAAACCCGTTAGGGACTGTCCCCCTGTTTATAAAACGGAAATGTTCGTAAGTCGGCCGTGCATGCGCAGAACGACAATTTCGGACATTTCCGATGTTCCGTCAAATGCCGTTCTGCACATGCATGCCAAATTACGGACATTTCCGATGTCCTGTCGAATGCCGTACTGCGCATGCTCAGCAAATTACGGACATTTCCGAAATTTTCCGTGGCTCCGTCTGGCCGCGCATGCGCAGAATGGCAGAGGGTCCCCGCAGAGCTCGGTTCGTAAGTCGGGACCCCCTGTATATGTCCTGTAATATCTGTAATATCTGTCCTTCTTGCCTTTATAGCTGCACCCCACTCCCCACACAATCATTGTAATGCTACCTACCAAGCTGCTTGAAGTAGTTGTAAAGGCTGAAGATTTTTTACCTGCATGCGTTCTATGCATGATTGTAAAAAATCTTCTCTGTGCAGCTTCCCAGACCCCCCCCCCAATACTTACCTCAGCCTGATTTTAAAACAGCGATGTGTAGGAGAGCAGAGGCTGTCCTGGCTCTCTTCCATCTCATTTTCCCAGACACACCATTGGCTCCTGCTGCTGTCAATCACAGCCAGTGGGGAGGGAGCTGGGGGGGCTGGACTGAGCTATCTTCTGTATGTCTTATGGACACCCAGAGCCGGTGTTCTATGGAAAAATGCCCCCCGTCGAAAAATGCCCCCGATGGGTCAGTGCATGTGCAGTAACGAACGTCACTCCAGCTGATATGTTGATAATAATACTGCCCGTTGAATACTGTCTCCCTTTGAAAAATGCCTCAGACGATTTGCAAATGCGCTGTGTTGACATTACGCTGGCTGATCAACATATTAGCTGGAGTGACGTTTGTTACTGCGCTTCCGCTGACCCATCGGGGGCATTTCTCAATAGAACACTGGCTCGGGAGTGAGCACGCCCATAGCAAGCAGCTTGCTCCATAGAGGCACTCAGCAGGAGACAGGAGCCAGGAGAACCGGCGGGGGACCCAAGAAGAGGAGGTTGGGACAAATGGTTTTGCACAGAGCAGGTAAGTATGACATGTTTGTTATTTAAAAAAAAAAGCTTTACCTTTACTATCACTAAGTTCATCCTGTTAAGTCATCTCTACTTCTGATTGGATAGTAAAAGATCAGCATTACAATGATGAGGCCATCCCTGCGTTCTTCCCTCCTGTAAGCATGTTCAGCATCCAACTAACAAGCATTGCACTGAACAGTAGAGCCCTAACTGGCCTCTGGTGCTACCCTTTCCCCTCCCAGTCTGAGGGACGTTGTATGGGGATGGCAGGAGGCTAATATCAAGACAGATTAAGGCAGGGCAAAAGGGGCAGCTGCCCTGGGCCCTGTCATTGTTGTGGGGCCCAAAGCAGCTGCCTCATACTTGCCAACTATCCTGGTTTAAATTCCCTCGTCCTTTGAGGTTTTAGTCCCGTGCTGTGTTCCAATATCTCAGTGTGAAGTGCTGCTACTAATTCTGCCCAGCTCTGCCCTATTGTTGTGTACAGATGACTCTCACCTGCAGACCCTGTGTTTACATGTACATTACCAGTATTCATATGTAAATATCGGTGGCATTCATATGTAAATATCGGTGGCATTCATATGTAAATAGCGGCGGCCGGCGGCATTGATATGTGTATCATGCCCCCCTGAGGTCATATCCACAGTAATCTCTAGCAACCAATCAACAAGCAGAAATCATGTGCTGTAACTTCTAGCAACTAATCAGTGAGCCGCAATGTGTGCTGTAACCTCTAGCAACCAGTCAGTGAGCGGTAATGATACACTGTAACCTCTGGCAACCAATCGCAATCGCTGCCTGATCTGATTCAGTAAACTGATTTTGAGTCTAGCTGCTATTTATTGTATGTCTCAGAGCAGGTGGAGAGCAAAACTGCATTGGGGGGCCCCAAGAAAAGTTTTTCCCAGGGTCCAATCAATATTAAAGACGGCCCTGACTTACACGAGGCGTATATAAGATATATTTATCAATGGATATATATTTGCCTGGGTTTTTGCCTTAAGTAATCTGGAAAGGGAGTCTCACTGCATCTCTCCTGCAGTAAGCATTGGATCCGGTCAGCGTGGCCTGCAAATTCCCAGACCGCACTGCTGGATTCATTAGGAGACTGAATAAGAACAGCCCAGTGATTGTGTCCTTCATTATCAAACCATTCCAGAAATACTCATTTTTATTGGCCTGGCTCTTTTCTCTTAGAACTGTCTAGCATTTGTCAGATACAGGTCGTGTTTTTTTTTTTTTTCATTCTATTTGTGGTCAGACTTGTTTCAAACACATTTTCCTGTCTCAGGGGACCTGATTGACCTGAGGTTGGATCTGGAGCTGAAGTTGGAGGTGCGGCCCATGCACCCCTCCGGTCTTCTATTCCACATACACTGTGAGAGCGGCAACTCCATCAGTGTGTCTGCAGCTGATAAAAAGGTATTTCATTTGTTGGCACAATAGAAGTGCACTTATTTTGTGAGTGTCTTTCTAACCCTGCTGCTTAATACATTTTTACTGGTGTGATAATAAAAAAATATATATTTTATTATTGCAGTCATATGAAAAAAAGCATATGTTGTGTTAATGCTAACCACACCGCTAGTAAATTGAAAGTCTAGCCAGTAGTTTTGCACACAGCTCTCTAAGGGTTAGCGCCTTTGTCAGGGTTTTATCATTGTCTGTGTCTCTGTGGTGCTCACCCCTCCTTGCTTCCTGTCTCAAGGACGGCATTGTCCCAAAGAAACCTCCCCAGTGAGGACACAGATGGCAATACCTGGCAGAGGCTAAGCAATGTAGCGGTAGAAGATCAGCATGGCAAGCCGGCAGCTAGCATTTGCATTATGGGTAGTCAACAAAGGCAGCCTCCATGCTTCAGCTCACCAGTGTGATAATGTATTGTTTTCTATTCCAGGTCACTCTAGTTCTAACGGATGAACGAGGCAAACACAGCACAGAGGTGACTCTACAGCAGCCCCTGTGTGACGGGCAGTGGCACACCATAGCCGGTCAGTATGGTCTGCAGACAATGGGAGGAGTGTGGGGAGATGTACAAAATTTTAGTTTGCAAATGTATGTCTGTGAAGGTTTCCATTTTTCCAGGTCATGGTATATCTATTTGTAGTTAGTCACATTTAACTAGACTTGTTTTAAATTCTTGGAGAGGTTTGGTAGCTTCTTGGTGCCACTTCTTCACACAGGTAGCACCAGTGGCGGCACTCCATTAGGGGTGCAGGGGCGCCGCCCCCCCTAATCAATGCGCCCGGCCCCTGATCTACATGCAGGTTGACGGACGCATTGATGCCAATGTGTTTTTGTTTTTTTGAAGAACAAGATTAGAGTTTGAGGCTCTAATTGGCTTCACAAAAGGGTGGGCTCGGGCGCAGGGCACTGCACCCTGAGCCCACCCAGTTGTGTGACAACAGCAAATTAATCTTTGCTATTGTCTTCCTGCTTCTACTCCTGGCCAATCAGGAAGCGGGTCAAGTGGAAAAGCTACCATATTGGCCAGGAGCAGAGGGGGAAGCTGCCCGCAACATGTATGGGATAAATACGGGGCTTATGGGCAGGCGTGTGTTTGACCAAGCGACAGAAGGGTGGGGTGGGGGTTTTGACCGACCAAACAAACAGGGGGGTCGGGTTTGTTTGCCTCCCCACCAAAAAAAATAGAGCACCAGCCGCCACTGGGTAGCACCCTGATCCAATCATGGAATGTGTAGATGTTGATTGTCCAGGAACAGGATGGGAGGTGTGAAAGTTGTGGGACTACCCTGTCCTACATAAATAATCCCACCCTTGCTGTTAGGAAGTCTGTACACGTGTTAATCCTTCTATTTGAATATGTCTGAAGGAGTGAATTATTGTCAGGGTGGAGTTAAAACAGTATTATATGTGGAAGACAAGGGCCCTCAACCATGTCCAGGGAGGGTTGTTTCATTTTGACGTAGGTGGCCTCTTAAAACACAGTTGTTTTCTCTGTCCAAAATGTTCTACTCCTTGTCATTGAATGAATATCACTTTTCAAGTGTAGGAAGACTGCTGGCCTGTAGAACGTGTCCTCCTATGTTGGGTCCTTCGGATTGTTGAGAGATTGTTTCATCTCCTCAGTATAGAAGTCTTTGCATTCCTCATTGCACTGCGTATACCAAGTCACTTCACTTGTCTGACACTCATTGGAACTGAAGAAGTGGTGTGGAGAAACTATAAAACGTCTTCCCAATTACAGACTAATGGGACTACTACTAACTTATAATTCACAAAGAGGAGGACATTTTTGTTGTTGTACTACAGAGAGCTGAGGTCAACCTTCTGCACTATAGGACTGGCACATCCTCTAAATTTTACTCTGCAGAGGAATTCATTAGGAAAATTGGCCACTGACTTGAATAATTGGGCAGTTCTATAATGTACAATGCCTGACAACTTTCCTACTCATTACATTCCAGCTTCATTGACAAGCTGTGTTGTACATCCTGCAAATGTGCCGTGATTGGTAGACCAGGGGGGACATTGCTGAATGTGCACTACACATAACTTATCAGATCTCGCTGTATGGCAGCTGTTTAGCGTCTCCTTTCCTCTCTCCCCTCCGCAGTGACCAAAGGCAGTAACGTCATCCAGCTGGACGTGGACACAGAAGGAAGCCACTTGGTGGGAGTCAGTCCGTCCTCCCACGTCCACAGTCATGGGACCCTGTTTGTGGGCGGAGTTCCTGGTAAGTACTGTAAATGGATTCTGTGTCATTATATAGAAGTCTCCATGTCCACTCACTCAATTTCATGTAAAGACTAGTACATTTTTAGTGAGCCATTGTTCAATTTGTCAAAAATCCTCAACCGAGTTTCATTTCATGAAAGGGCATTCACAACATTCTTGCACTAATTTTCATGAGGACTATCCATTTTGTTGTATAAAAGGCTAGTAAAAAAGATTAAGCCAGCATGTGGATCCCTTTTCAATTTTGAGGAAGAGCAGTACTCATTTTTTATTTTTTTGTCATTGTATAAAAGATTAGTGTGACAAAACGTCCCTACACTCCGCTTGAGTGCTTTCGTCATATACCACTTCCTCCCAGTCTGAATATAGATATCAGATATTCCAACCGCTCACAAACACAAAACAAGACAACACTTGCTTAGCTGCTCAACATGGACTGATTTCTTAGGACCAAAATGACAAGTATTTATAATACAGTAGAAGAGGAGGTCCCCCCTCCTGCTCATATTATTCTAACAATACAACTGTAGCCAGAAACAGAATTAACCTGAGCTAATTATCTAAATCAACACTGGGCTCCTTCATTCAATTACAGGGTTAATTAGCACATGCAACAATAGGTGAAATACTCTTTAAAATCTAGACTAGACTCATTTACATTATACAAGACAACAGACAGGTGGCTGGAGTTGATGATATTAGCATCTAACATGTGTCTGTCCCAACAGCATGAGACAACACACATTATATATATAAATATATACAGCATTGAATCTGACTAGCACAGATTATAGTGGGGTTCTCATTCACCCGATGCCCCTTAAAATCCAGGGCCCATAATCGGTCGGCAAGAGGCTCGCATTCAGTCCTCTCCAAAAGCTCGTGTCCCGGGTAGGTCTGTCACAATTGGTAAAAGTAAAATTTTGGTGAGCTGTTGTGCAAATTGTTAAAAAGTCCCTTACACTGAATCATCTTAGCCTAGGTTCACACTGAATGCAGGTGTGAGCTCAGCTGAACTCGCACGATTTCACACCGGCATTTCAGTCCGACTTCGGGGGGAGATTCCAGAGACATCGGTGCGGGTTGCTGCACAGATGTCTATTGAAATTGCCCCCGAAGTCGCCAAAAGTAGTGCAGAAACTACTACGTTTGGTGCGGTCCAAGAATGTCAGCGTCGCACCGATTCGGACGGTGCCGTTGTCGGCAATAGATGCCGATTTGACATGTAAAATCGACCCGATGTGAACGGGGGCTTATTATGTGATTTGCATATGTTCCGCCTTTGTATGACCTAAAATTTGATTCTCCCTCCCCCTTTTGTTGCAGCGACTCTTCGCAGTACAGAAGTCCTATCACCCCCATACCAGGGCTGCATGAGAAACCTCAGCATGAACAGAAAGCTTGTCGACGTCTCAAAGTCTGGAACGTTCTCAGGATCTTCTGGTGTCAACATCTGTCCAGCGCTCTGAGTAAAGGACAAATTGTCATGTGACTGCTAGCGTCTAATGGGCAGACACCACTACACTGTGCCAGTAACGGGGGGAGGAAAGAGGACCTGTTCTAGCCTTTCCCCATCTCCTAGAGTCATGGGTGCTTTCTTTTGCGGTTAGACAACAGAACTAATCTTCTTCCGCAGACTTCACAACACTTCCCCACCTACTTACAACTGGATCTCCTGTGGTCTTCCTGTAACCTGTTAGAGACTCATTTCCTGTCCGGGGTCACTGTGGTAATCTTATAGGTGGTGGCAGAGCTTCACCGCTGATCACTTGCCAGCCTTGTCACAAGTCTATCAGTCCTGTACACTGCTGTAAGTATTCGCTCCTAGATGTTACTCATTACAGGCTCTGACAGGTTTATTTTTTTGTGAAGTGTTCTGGAGCTTAACATTTATCTAAAGCCAAAACCTTGATTTGTTTTGTTTTTTTTTGGATGCAGCAGGAAGGTAATTTTTTTTTCTCCTTGCCATCTATGTCCCATTCCAGGCATATCCCTTCACTTCCTGTCCTGTAAACCCGACAGGAAGTGAGAGGAAATCCTCCTGACCATAAGACTATTTTGCCTCCTATTCCTGTTCTGGTGAAAGTCCAACATTTTGGATTTTCCTTCATTTTCAGTGAACCGCCCCAGGCGGCGACTGCGATAAAAACCTGCCAGGGGTTCAAAACCCCCCTCACCCACCCTATTTCTGAATGACATTTCTGAATGTTATTGAACTTTCCCATGCCGTAATTAGATTAGATTTAGATCTATTTGTCTTTTAAAACATTTAAAGTATAACTCCAGCCAAGCGTTTTTGTTTTTTTTTGGATAGAGAAAGAATATAAATTTCTGTCAGGCTCTGACCCTTTCCCTTCCTCTATACAAAACAATGTTTAGGCTGGAGTTAAGCTTTAAGGGAAACTATACTTTAGTGAGTATACATTTAAGTTATTGTGACATTACCCAAGAGTAATTGTTGCTCTTTGTACATTTCTATTTTATTGCTGTTCCAGATTTTAAAATACAATTTTGTAATTGTGCCCTCTAGTGGTCATCTTTTCATGGAATGTATTTGGCTGCCCCACTTTAACAACTGTTGGGATAGGACTGGTTAGTCTGATAGCAATCTATTAAAGTATTTCAACTAAACCCGTCCTCAGGTCCCACCCAAAGATTATCTCACCTGTGCAGAGGTGAGAATTTTATCATCTGCAATGAGTATTAGTCACCACCGGGGACAGTCACACTACATGACCTGCTGGTGGAAATTAATGAGAGGTCTAAGAAACATTGGTCTGTTTCCATGTCCTGTCACACCCAACCCAGAGTTGGAGTAGGGAAGTATAGTCACTGTGCAGAGCTACTAAAGGTCCATATTACACTTATGATCCTGATCCTACAAAATGCAGATTGAGGTGCTTCATGGTGTAACTCCATCGCTGTTAGAAAAGCAGCAGAATGTCATTAGCCAGTAAGGGAGAGAAGCTGATCTCATTCAGCCAACATCTTTGCCCCTTGGTCATCGGACATCCCTCATTCCCACCCACCTCACCCCCGGTCACAGCACACCCATCTCTCCCACCCACCTCACCCCCTGGTCACAGCACACCCATCTCTCCCAGCTATCCCACCCCTTGATGGCAGCGATCCTTATTTACCACCCGCCTCACCCCCTGATCACAGGGCATCCCTCCCTCCTCACCCCCTAGTCACAGCACATTTTGCTCCCCCCCCCAACAAGCCCCTTTATCATAGCACATCCCTCTTTCCCACCCACCTTACACCCTGGTCAAAGGGCATCGCTCCCTCCTCACCCACTCTTAACAGGGCATCCCTCCCTCCTCACCCCCTGGTAACTACACATCCCACTGGCCTCATAAACCCACCTGAGTGTTTGAGTGTAGGTTTGGTTGGTAAGACTTGACCAGTTAAGTGGACCAAAAGTGACACCAAACCTATGCTTTTCGTTGTCACGGTTTCAAATGACAGGCCACAGAGCTGTCCACCAAAGTCATTGTCCACTCCACTGTCTCCACAGGCTGGGTTAAACTAATAGCTGGGGGTCTCGAAGGCTAAGGTCACCTTTGGGAGACTTATTTCATAAAAGTGACCATCCAGACACGGGGCCTCAACAGATCAACTAAAACCACATGTTTAAAATGATTGTAAATGAAGTGCCATTTTCCTGGCTCAAGTATCCCATATTTGTTGACGGTCCCATCCTGGTTTGCAGGACGCTCCCAACCATTAGACATTCATCCCAAGCACCACAACCGGAGCAAACGTCTCTGCACAGCCACACCCAGTTGCCATAGGTGAAGCAAACTAGCCAGGATGGGAAGAGACATGGCTACAGCTCATTAGAGATGTTTTTTTCTTCTGTATGAATTTAATGTACCCACAGCCCCCTAGGGGATGGCAGTAGCATAGTGTATGGGAGCTGTTCCTGGTGCTCTGGGTAGAAACGTTTGATATATTTTTTATTTTTTGTTGAATGCCTTTGTATTTCTGAAATAGGAACACATTGCTGGTTGAGTGTAGGTGATAGCTCAGAGGGTTGGAGTGCCGACTGTCCTGCTGGAGACCTGAGTTCGAATCCCTCTCATGGAATGATTGGTGTCCCAGGTACTGCGCAGTACCTGAATCCCCTGTTGGTGGGGGTAGAGTAGTGGGCAATATTTCAGGCCCACTACCCTATCCTGCCATCTGGGGGTTCAGGTACTGTGCAGTACCTGGGGGGGTATGTGTGTGTGTGTATATATATATATATATAGGGTGAGGCCAAGAAAAACCTAAGTCCCTACTTTTTGAATGGGCCATCCCAGTAAGACAGCCCATTCTTATTATATATGTTGCAGTGATGTCACAGACCATGGACCGAAGAGGGAGGGTGTCCACAACCTAATGTGATGCCCACACATGTTACAGGCCTGTGGGGGCCTGGGACTGGAGCAGACTGGTGGGTTGTCCATGGCCTCCAGACTTTCACTCAGAGATTTGAGCTCGGGGTCTACAGCACTTTTAGGTATTTGCCCTCAGGAGTCTGCAGTGCTTTCATGGATTCGAACTCGGGTCTACGGCGCTCTGGGTCAACACTCTTATCCTCTGAGCTACTTGCCTCTGCTCAATCACTTAAGTGTTCGTTTGCCTAGTTCAGGAATATAAAAAGGTCTCAAATTTAAAAGACGAAACCAAGAATCGAACCTGCAACTCAAAAACAGCTTGATGGCCATGGGCTGGCTGCTAAACCTCTGAGCCAACCCAGTCTTCTCATCATCAGGGTAGTCCATCAAGACTTAGTAAGCTAAATATGATCATCGACATTCTAATAAATGGATGTGGATTCAAACCACAAACCTGCTCCTTCATTGCTTGGCCCTTAGGGTCTACAGGCTGATTCATGGATTTGAACTTGGGTTTACGGCACCCTGGTCAACACTCTCATCCTCTGAGCTACTCGCCTCTGCTCAATGTCTGTGTGTTTGTTTTCCTATTTCAGGAGTATAAAGTCATTAAAAATTCAAGAAGATAAACCAAGATTCGAACCAGTAACTTACAATGGGGCTTGGAGCTGGGGGTCTAGCTGCTAAACCGCTCAGCCAGCCAGCCCTTACTATTCCGGTACACTTAATCCAGACTTTGTAAGCAAAATGCTAACTACTACGAATCCAAACAGATTAGCTAAGAATAGAACCAGCAACTTTGAAATCCCTGCTTGGCCAGGGGCTGGCTGCTAAACCACTATGCCACAGCAAAGCTCCAGCTTGTGGTTGAGCAGACACAACCCTTGTGAGCATGAAGACCTAGTAAATAAAATGATCATCGACTCCACACATTGAATGTTGGGAATGGCATTGGAGCCAGCAAAAGACACAGCAGTGCATGTTGCATTATAGGGGCAGAGCCTCTACATTCTATAGGGTTATTGGCGACTTTTACAAAATATGCCCTTTTCTGTCCCCTTATTATGGGAGAATGTGCACAGCCTCAATCTGCAGCCTCAATGTTGGATCACTTATGGATTCGTAATCCCGAGCTAGCACTGGGATTCAAACCCAGGTCTCCAAAAGTTGAAATCACGTGTACCAACAATGTGAGCCATTGTCCAGCCTGGTGTGATAGCGCTTCTTCCACATATATATCATCTTAAAAAAAAAAAAATCACCAAAAAAAAAAAGGGTAGCAAGGATAAAGCTTGCACATTTGTTATTCAATCTATCTTCCTGATCGTTATGCAAACTTTACTTTGAATTCCAGCGTTGGCAGTTATTTATCCATTTGCACTGTGTTGACCCGAAGACATACCCGTTCTATTTAGAGGTGGTCCATAGAGGAGGCAGGGTGGGAGATTTTCCATCAAGTTCTGGTCCAAAGGCAGGTTAACCCTTCAGAACACACCCCTCCCACCCAGTCGCAACACACCCCTCCCACCCAGTCGCAACACATCCCTCCCACCCAGTCGCAACACTCCCCTCCCACCCAGTCGCAACACTCCCCTTCCACCCAGTCGCAACACATCCCTCCCACCCAGTCGCAACACATCCCTCCCACCCAGTCGCAACACTCCCCTTCCACCCAGTCGCAACACTCCCCTTCCACCCAGTCGCAACACATCCCTCCCACCCAGTCGCAACACTCCCCTCCCACCCAGTCACAACACTCCCCTCCCTGGTGGGGTTAGGGCTGTTGGGGGTGATTTATTTTGAAAGGAACATTTTATGTAAAAAGCAATAGCCAGTTACATTTCTTAGAAGATTATTCAAAGGTCTTTGCACCATTTTTGTTACATTAGGAAAATGGAGCAGAATAAAGTGTAAGGATTACGTAGTTGTGTCAGTTTTACATGTACCCCCAAAATACTACTACTTAAAAGGCCTGTCCTTTATATGTTCTGTAAAGTAGGAAATGGAAATTTTCTATTAGGCCAGCACATAATGGACAGACTTCACATTAAACAGTTTACATTGTGCTGCCCCCCTGAGTAGATTGTAGTTTTCTAGAGCAGCATAGAAAATGAAAGCTGCAATCCAAGTGGTTACTACTGGCAGGCAGCCCTATACTAGAGCACTGGGCATCCATTCAAATACCCTTTAAGATATATACTGTACATTTTTTTTGGGGGGGGGGGGGGGGGGGGTATAATAGTTTGTGGGTAGAAAGAGTCCGGTGAAGATATTTATTACAATGTCCCCTGCTTTTTGTTCTTCCTGTGGTAGTCCTGCGTGAAATGTTTTTTAATAAAATATAATTATATATATATTTAAAGTCTATTTCAGTCACTGATTTCACCTCTGCACTTACATGTTAAATGTTGTGTATACATGCATGTGTATAAAAATGTTAAAAAAGTACACAGAACACTCTAACACTTCATCCAATGTATATTTAGAGGCAAGAATCTCCAACACAGGCGGCCATCTTGTAGGCAGAGCCACTAGGTGTCAATGATATTAGAATTTAAGGATTCGGTAACATCATTGGCTCTTATAGGCAGTTCTTCTCAGCAATGACCTGGACTGCCGCTGAACACGAAATCCGCTTGACAATATGGCTGCCCTTTAAACTCGTTGTCATGGCCACAGTAACCATTCAAATTTTTATTTCTAAAATAAAAAAGGTAACGCTCGCCTGATTTTAGTTTCCTGATGGAGATGTGTAAATGAAAAATGGTACAATTTGTCTCTCTAAAATAAAAACACACTTTCTTGATAGTGTACTGTGTGGTTATTTGTACAGAAAGCGATGGAAGCCTCTGAGCGGCTTGTGATCTCTATAGAGTGAAGAAATGATTGTTCCGTGTTCAGCAGATAGAACGCTTTATTAAACATGGAAAGGACATACATGTGGGGTATGAAGCCAGGCTTAAGCACATTATTCCATTCTGCAGCAAAGAGAGAAGCCCAGACTTCAGTCTAAACTCATGTCTTCTTCTTCCTCCTTCTTCTCTTTGGAGTCTCTCTCTTTCTGAGAGGAGGTGCTCTGCATTGCCTTGGCAAACGCTTCAATGTCTGTATAGGAGGAAGAAAACAAAGTCAACTTTTCACCATTATAATCCTCCACCTTCATTTTTTTTTGTTTACACTTTTCTTTCATTCTGCTGGACCCGCTTCTTGCCCCATTTTCAGAGAAGACGTTGTACTCTCCTCCCGCAGCCGACTGACGTCACACATCCCAGGAGGCATTACTTCCCATTCATCTAAACAGAGCCAGCTCCAGAGCTCACACGTGTGCAGAGTCTCATTGTTTTAGGTCATTCCTCCTCGGATATGTCATATCAGTATCTCATGAGGTGTTAGTTGGAAATTTGTACCGACTGGAAGAGGTAGACCACCATTTCTTACAAATGCTACATGGCTCTGGTTCCAATATTTTGTGTCAACGACCCAGAAGTAGTTAAAGGCTACATGAACTCATTCCTAGCCCCTCACAGCAATCCTTTAACTGGGTCCTAATGCCAGAAGGTGGAGAAAACTTAACAACCAGGAGATCCCTGTGATTGGCTGTCACAGTGGTCACATGATCAGAAGTCCTGTCAACATTCCCTCAGAAGTGCAAATTGAGCATGCTTCTCCACACGGACACCTCAACCTTCATGAGCACATCAGCATTGAAGTGATTGTAGAGTCTGTTATTTTTAACAAAAAAAAAAGAAACATGTTATACTTACCTGCTCTGTGCAGTTGGTTTTGCACAGAGCAGCGCGGATCCTCCTCTTCTCGGGTTCCCTCTTCGGCTCTCCTGGCCCCTCCCTCCTGTTTAGTGGCCCCACAGCAAGCAGCTTGCTGTGGGGGCATCCAAGCCGTCATTCAGACACGGAGCTGTGGCCCAGCTCTGCCCCCCTTTCTCTCCTCATTGGCTGACTGATTTCCAGAAGAAGCCAAATGGCACAGCACTGCTGTCTCAGCCACTGAGGAAAGAATTCCCGGGCAGCTGAGACACTCCTGCAACATTGCTGGCTCTAGAGGGACCTCAGGTAAGTATTAGGGGGGCTGCTGCACAGAAGGCTTTTTATCTTAGGCATCACTTAACTTGAAGACATGTGATCATGACATGCAAGGCTCTCACCTGACAAAAAAAAAAAATGGTTGGGCCTAGAAATTCTTCAGTAGTAGTTTAGGATGGCTAAAGTGCAGCTGAAATCTGTGTTTGCAGACTAGAGAATGTGAGCAGTGAAAGGTATGAAAAGTACCGTATTTATCGGCGTATAACACGCACTTTTTCCCCCTTAAAATCGGGGGAAAGTCGTGGGTGCGTGTTATACGCCGATACCCCCCCAAAAAAAATGACAAAAATCGGTTGCGGCGCCAAAAAATGGCGACCGTGGCCGAAAAAGGCCGGAAAAAGACCGAAGCCAGCTGTTCAGCTCTGCTCATAGTCCCGCCTCCCTGCGCTCGCTCCCGAAACAGCAGGGAGGCGGGACTCCGAGCGAAGCTGAACAGTCGGCTCGGTCTTTTTCGGCCGCACTTCGGCCTTTTTCGGCCGCGGTTCGGTCTTTTTCAGCCGCGCATGCGCGGTTTGTCACGCGGCGGGAAATTTAAACGCGGGCAAACTGCAAATGACACTAGCAAGCTGCAAATGACGCTGGGCAAGTGACAAATGACGCTGGGCAAGCTACAAATGACGCTGGGCAGGTTGCAAATGACGCTGGGAAAGGCTGCAAATGACGCTGGGAAAGGCTGCAAATGACGCTGGGAAAGCTGCAAATGGCGCTGGGCAAGCTGCAAATGACGCTTAAATGTAAGTTTTTTTTTTCCCTAAACTTCTCTCATAAAACTTTTTTTCCTTAAAATTCCCTCCTAAATTGGGGTGCGTGTTATACGCCGATAAATACGGTACATTCAGCCCCTCTAGGAAAACATTCCACAACTCTGTAGGAGAATTACAGAAATCCATAGTGATCCAGCCACTTACCTCCTTTATTGGCGGCATCCACGGCCTCTGCAGGCAGACCGAACTGGCTCATCAACGGACCCAACTGGCAGGAAGCAAGAGCAGCACTGAACATGCTGAGAGCCTGGAAGAGAGCAATGTCATTATAGAACAGATTGGTGCCAATATGAAGATGTCCATCTAGTTTTCACACAATTTCTTTTTACACTAAAATCTAAAATGGGGGAGTTTGTGTAATAAATTAAATTGCCAGAGCGGTGCACACTGTGCAGGAGGTGGGGGACATAGAGGGGACACTTAATTAATTGTCAGAGTAGACAGTAATGTGCAGGTAAGCAGCAGGAATGAGAGGCCAGCGGTCTATGAAAGAGAATGGCCACTGCCAACAAAATCTGCCCCTAGATGGTACACAAGGCTTGACAACAGTGCAGACCGGAGTGGAGGAAATACAGGAAGCTGCCCAGAACACTTCCAGGGATGGAACCTGATTACACACACACCCCCCCTTGGACAGGAGCGATGATACTTGCTGAGCCATGACCTCGGTATCATTCTTTAGGCGATGAGTTTTCTGGTAAAATTGATCCAAGTGGCTCTACTACAGCTTGATCACTTTTACAGGCGGCAGAAGGACTCCCAGCGCTGCCTTTCCTGGGCTCTCCTGTCCCACTATGGAGCCCAGCAGATTTGTGATCTGTTGCTTCGTATGCACTAAGAAGACTCGGAGGCACTTCTGCCATTTCTCCTCCTCCCCTGTGATGTCAGAAACCAGAAGGGGCAAGGATTTTGTCACGTCTCTTTTCCGGCTTGTAAAGCAATCAAACTGATCTTGGGTTGATCAGCTGCTTTGCAGCTCAGGAGAGATCTGGGGTCTAACAGACTCAAGATCTATTCATAAAGAGGACCTGTAATGGCCCATGCCATCACAAGGGATATCGTTCATCCTATGTGATAGCAGTAAAGTTCAAGAAAAATCGAAATAAACAATATTAATAAAAATTTAAAGCACCCCATGTCCCCCCATTGCTCACACGCACATGGCTCCCGTACGCATATGTAAACAGTGGTTGCATCACACATGTGAGGGATCGCTGCAAACGCCAGAGTGAGAGCAATAATTCTAGCACAAGACCTCTTGTTTAAACAGATAACCTGGGGATGCTTTTAAAGCATCACCTATGGATAATTTAACATACTGTAGCTGGTCAGCATGCGTGCGCAATTTGAAAGCATAATGTGAAGTGTTGCAGAAAACTTGTCTAGAGTTGAGCTTTAAAGCTCACGTATGTATCCTTCGTAATCTGGTTTGAGCACTACAGCCAACATTTCAAATTAAATCAAAAGGGTCAGTCTGATAATTACAGTACTGATGACTCACCTGCTGAAACTGAGGAGAGGTAAGTGTGTTCTGGATCTCCTCTGCAGTTTGCGGCAGGGACTCTCCAGATGGGAGGTAAGGCATTAATCTCTCCTGAACTTCTGGGTTAGCCAGGATAGGAGCCATTATTTCTGGAGTGAGAACACTGGCCAGGTCCACTGTGAGCAGGAAAGAAGGAGGACATAGAATACAGGTTGTCATCGGCTTTTACAGTTACATTACATCGATATTCCTCAGGACTTTATGGTGTACATAAAATGGTTCACATGAAGGCCTTGAAACCCAAGGAGCTTACAGTTTCTTAACCCCCAACACCGATCAGAAGCGCGCAATCTCTAGTGTCAGTCTGATAATCTACTAGAATATTATTGGTGGTGCGAGTAAACTATGGGTTCACAATCACAAGGACATCCATCACTATATAAAAGGACGGCATTAGCCAACCAATCTGCTGATTAATTATAGAATACATCTTTATCAGCTTAAAAGTAAAAAAAACAAGAAAAAAAAAAAAAAAAAAAACTACTTTGCTTATTGAAAGCCATAAAATGGTTTCACGGAAGAAAAATTGCACATAGAGAAATGGGTAAGTGGCCAACACTCCACTATGTACATGTAAATACACCACTCCACAGTGGTGTATTTCTCATTTTTCACTATTTTTTTTTTTTTTGAGCACTACACTATTATTGTTTATATCTGTTGTTTCACTTTGTGTCTAGTGGAGTGTTGGCCACTTACCCATTTCTCTATGCGCAATTTTTCTTCCGTGAAACCATTTCATGGCTCGCAGAGATAATGACATAGCATATCAGTCCATCTTGAATGAATGCATCATGATGGTGTGAATAAACATCAAAACCAGTGTAAAGTCTAAGGTGATAAATCTTGAAGAAAGTGCTTGATCAGGAAGTGCAGTCAAAAAAAGTAAGGTTGGCACGCTTACCAGATGGGGTGGACATGTGTACCTTACAGCACATGGGTCACACAGTCATAGTGAGGACTCAATGTAGTGATCTGTGAGGGAAGCAGTAGAAGGAAGGTGGACCTCAAGGATAGTTGATAGAAGATCCTTCAGACGAACGAGCTCCAAAGCATGCAGCAAGTGTGAAGTCATTCCATTGGCAATGAACATGAAAGACAAATGGATCCACATAGAATAATACCGTAAGGTCCTCACTATGCCTGTTTGACCCATGTGCTGTAAGGTACACGTGCCCACCCCATCTGGTAAGCGTGCCAACCTTACTTTTTTTGACTGCACTTCCTGATCAAGCACTTTCTTCAAGATTTATCACCTTAGACTTTACACTTGTGTTGATGTTTATTCACACCGTCATGGTACATTCATTCAAGATGGACTGATATGCCATGTCATTATCTCTATACTAATTGTCTTAGTGGTGTATTTCAAATCTTTCACAATTTTTTGAGCACTACACTATTATTGGTATACCCATGAAATGGTTTCTCCTAATAGTCTACCTAAGCTCACATCTACCTGATGTAAAAAGCAGGCAGGTAACCATTGCTGTTTACAAAAGATAAATTTGCATTTAAAAAAGGTGGTTAACCATTTATATTAAAAATCAGACTGACTGCTATAGATGCCAAAACAACATTTTGGAACCTTTAGTACACTGGAGAGAAAAAAAAAAAAAGAAAGAAACAGCCCTTATCACAGGAGAGCACTTACCTTGCTGGCCACCTTCCGCTGTGGCAGGCACATTCATGGTCGCTAGGATGTTCTGCAGGTCACTTAGCTGGATGGGCTGTGTAGGACTTGTAGCGGCGCTGGCACCATTGCCTGAGGTCACTGCAGGGGTGGGTGTAGCCACAGGCGCTGCAACAACTGGAGCAGCTGGTGTAGTGGTGGTGGTGGTTCTTGTGGAAGACGTAGTAGATGAGGGAGTCACAGCTGCCGACTGGCTACGAGAACTACAAGATAAAGACGCAAAATGAAATCTCGTATAAAATTAAATTACATTTGCAGAGGTTCCATTGAGGGTAAAGCCATCACTGAATTGGGATATTGTATCTGTAATATTATCAAAGAAAAGATGTCCGGAGCTCCCCAATAATTCCGTGTGCAATACCAAAATGTATAGATGTTGCTAAATATTAAGTAGATGAAGATCATGGGCAGCACATTGTGACAGTTCCACAAACACCGATGGAACTCCTTATCCAAATTATATGACATTTGACTGTAATCTCTATTGTGTTGGGGACTCATGGGGGTGCTCCAAAAATCTCTGTAAAGTTTACACAAGAGACTTTAGTTGTCCTGAAGCAGGGGTCTCCAAACTGCGGCCAGTGGGCCTTTATCTGGCCCTTGGGTGACTATTTCTCCCCAATGATATGAGGCATCATTCCTCCCATTGACACCAACAATGGGGCACTATTTTCTCCACTGATATCAATAAAGGGGTACTATTCCGCCCAGTAATACAAATGATGGGAAACTACTTCTACTAACCATCACCCCCCGAGGCCATGTTTATTCTCACTGATGTTGGACCTAGGACATTTTGTACCCCTACTGGCACCAATCCGGCCCCCCTAAAGTCTTAAGGACAGTTAACTGGCCCTTTGAAACATTTGGAGACCCCTGTCCTAAAGCATGGGTGCTCAACCTGTGGCCCTCCAGCTGTTGTGGAACTATAAGTCCCATCATGTCTCTGCCTTTGGGAGTCATGCTTGTACCTGTCAGCTTTGCAATGCCTCATGGAACTTGTAGTTCTGCAAAAGCTGGAAGGCCACAAGTTGATCACCCATGTCCTAAAGTAAATGCTTCTGCAGGGTAAAAAGAGACTTAGTCTGGACCTATGTGCTGTGCTGGGTACAACTATCTGGCCTGTATCTGCTGCTGAAGATAATGACCAGGACCGAGAACCACATGGCAGAGGGGCACTGAACTGTGCCATCATACACATACCTATGAGATTATTAATAAGGTGGCCCCACCAATGTAGATAAAACATTCCTCTTACCTGGAAGAAGAGCTGCTTGTTGTAGGACCTCCACTGCCCAACAAACTGGCCAGTCCTGGACCCGTCAGAGCTCCTAACCCACCTGTGAGAGACAGCAATGTATAATTATACACAACGGACACTCAGCAAACACAGGAATACAAATATAAATGAGCTGACAAGACCTAACTTGAAATCATAAATTCCACACACAGCTTGTCTAACTTACCAACAATCACCTTCCATCTACAATGTGAACGGCTCTGCCGCCTGTGGGAGTTATACTAGCTCTGCTATAACATGACCATTCCCATTCCTCCTGTGCTTTTCTACATAAAAGTGAACTCAATGATTGCAGTGGCAAGTTTCAAAAGGTACCACCGTCATAAAAACTTTACTAAAACTGTTACATTCTGTAACTGTCTATAGAGTCCTGGCCCACCTTTCTTAATAAACCAGTTTGGGGCAACTCACATTAACCAACGTTTCTCTCCTTCCCTAGTGCAGGATTCTGCTTGTCTCTGGGTCTTACGTTTGAGCGCCAGCTTTTTAGTGAAGGAAAGTTAGAATATGCAATCCCTCACACCAAACTCTTACACTGCAGTCAGCTTTAACATGCAGCCATCAGTCAATTTGTTGGCGGATACAGCAATCTTTACACAAACCCCTGTGGAGACATTTTTACTGTCCCCGGTGTGTCAGAGCGAGACCCTGTCACTGCGATAATTGGAGGAGAAAATGACACAGGATTCGCATTAGACTTAATGTGAAGATCCAGACTATCGTTTCTGAGCAGAGAAAGCAGTGTTTTTGGTTTTCTCCGAATTCCGACCAAGAATGGTACAAACAAGAAAGAAAAAAAAAAAATGGTGAACAGACTTCAGGGTCATGGCTGGCCAAGACTCATTGATGCATGTGGAATGTGGAGATGGAAGGCTGGCCTGTGTAGTGTAATTCAATAGAAGAGCTACCGGAGCTCAAATTGCTGAAAAAATTGCTGGTTCCTATAGAAAGGTGTCAGAACACACCGTGCATTGCAGTTGGTTGTTTCTGGGGCTACATAGCCGCAGACCAGTCAGGGTGCCCATGCTGACCTGTGTCCACAGCCAAAAGGTGCCTGCAATGGGCATGGGAGCATCAGAACTGGACCACAGAGCAATGGATGAAGGTAGCCTGATAAATCACGCTCTCTTTTAAGTCATGTGGATGGCCGGGTGTGTGTGCGCCACATACCTGGGGATGTACTATGGGAAGGCAAGCCGCTGGAGGCAGACACCACAGCGTACCTTCAAGGGTTTAGTGGAGTCCATGCCTTAATGGGTCAGGATGGTGGCAAAAGGTGGACCGGCTCAATATTAGGTGGATGAGAATAATGTTATGGCTGATCGCTGTATATCTGTTTTGTGTTGACTAAAGGCTGTAGTAGGGCAAGTTTTTTCTTTTTTTTTTTCTGTTTTTTTTTTTCTGTTACATGTGCCAAAACAAAACTCATCTGAATCCCCGCAGATAAGTAGTGATTATCCCTGGCAGCAAAATTATCATGTCCAAACAGTGGACATGCATTATCATTTGTGACAGTGCTGGCACTTTCTGTTGTCGCAATAATTGGGAACAGAAGGTCAGAGATTGTGCTAATCAGGTCAGCGAAAAACCGCTGCATACTTACCAAGCCCCCCCAGACCAGTGGGTCCAATAAGCTGCATCAGTTGGTTATGGCTCATATTTCCCAACAAGCTTTGCAGGCCTCCTTCTCCTATGAGACAAGACAGCGAGTAAGACAAATACGGAAAAACAAACAAAAAAAAATCAGCTTTGCAACATTTCTCAGGCACAGGGCAATGTAAAGATTAAAGAGACTATAGAATATCGCTATACACAGGCATTAGAAACAGTAATGATGCAACATAAAAAATGAACAAAATAAAAACAATATAGAAAGCATAATATTTTTAAGTATAAACCATTCCGACCAGGGTAATGCCTGGTGTACTGATAAACCTGTGGAATAAATGCATAATACGTAGCGGCCAAAAGAGAAAATAAGCAACTTGGGGAGAAAAGGTGGAAAAAGCAGAGAGAGAAGAGAACAGAAAGAAGGAAGAAGAAGATGAAGAGTCCATGGGGTGTGCGCCAGGGAGCTGAAAAGTATGTAATCCATGGTTGCCAAACTCTGAGAACTTTCTCATGTGTGTCTGAGAGAACAGCCGTCAACTTCTCATTTACCATGACATCATTCAGACAGTTTTTGACCACCTCGAAGATGAGTGCGGGAGTTTTCCATGTTCCGCAATAGTCAATTTAGTTGCAGTAAAGAGATGTTGGGCCAACTGCCGTTCCGGGTGTAGCAATTCAACAATTGAAGCCCTTCTAGGCAAACCATAGGGGTCCCTTGTGAGATTAGTATGAAACAGGTTGCCAAGAAAGGTATAGACCCCGACCCACAGCCTGCACACCCAAATATGTACCATGGAACCCTCCTGTGAGCATCCCTGGAAGCAAAGAGGAGGAGTAAGTAGGGATAAAGCAGGCCAATCTAACTGGTGTATAATACCACCTATACCAGTGATGGGGAACCTTGGCACTCCATTTGCCATGATGCTCATGCACTCTGCAGTGTAGTTGAGCATGATGGGAAATGTAGTTCCAAAACATCTGGGGTGCCAAGGTTCGCCATCACTGACCTATACAATACCTTATAGGCGTTTTCCAATATTAGTATGTTTCTTGAACATTTGGAGAGGGCTATGGTCATAGTCTGCCAATCCTCGGGATCTGTCTCCCCGATTCTTTTTCCCATTGAAGATGATTAGGGCCCAAGGCTGGGTTCACACCTATGCGAATTGGATGTGGATTTTCTGCGCATAGCAGGAGAATGTGACCGGCTCTCTATGGAGCTGGTTCACATATTTCTGGGGCGGCTGCGGAGCGCACTGCACAGAAATGCGGTGCGTCCCCGTTTTCTGTTTTAGGGCTGAATTCAGGCAAAGATTCAGTCCTGAAACGGAGAACAGGGACGCACAGCGTTCCTGTGCGATCTGCAGCCGGTTCCAGTGTGAACCGAGCCTTAATGGGTTTTTTTTTTTGGCCGAATACATCAAGGATATCAGGCCCGGAGAGTGGGGTCTGGCTCTACATAGGCTCTCAAAAGGAGTCAAAATGTATGGGGTAGGGTGGGATTTAATGAGTTGTTGAAGAAAGTGTCTAAGTTGTAAATAGCTATAGTGTTCTTGCAAGGGGATATTATGGGAATTGCGCAAGGCCTCAAATGGCAGAATTTTAGTAGCGGTAAACAGGGAGTGCACATCCGTGAACCCATTCGTGGACCACCATGAAAAGTGGGCGGGGTTTTGCACAACCTGGAGGGAATAATGGGCAATGTAAATGTCGCAAAAGTGGAAGATGGGGGGGGGCGGGGGGGGGGAATCAAACCTGCGGAATATTTAACTGAGTCCCATGATCGGACAGAATGGACTAAACATGACTCTATTGTTGTCGGGCGATGCACAGGAGGGAGCCAGGGTAAAGAAGAAACAGGAATGGGATCGGAATCAATGAGATCAATTGCGGCCCACAGCGGGAGCTGATGCGATTCATGGAGGTGTGAAAGCAGAGCTATATTTGCTGCTGTGTAATAAGCCTGCAAGTTAGGGGTCGAAATGCCGTCATTGATTAGTTTGGCATACAAAATCTGCTTGTTGATTCGAGGACGGGTTGATCCCCAAATAAACTGCAAAAGCTTACGTTGATGTATACGTAGAATATGAGAAGGAACTGAATCAGGCAAGAGCCGAAAGAAGTAAAAGTTGTTTTGGGAGATAGGACATACGAATTGCAGTTATTCTACCGAACCAGGATAATGGCAAGTGGGACCAGGAGGACGTCAGACAATCTCTTGAGTAATGGTGGAAAATTAGCCTGGTACAATCCCGTATATGTTCCCAGATAGGGCAAAGAGAAGTACCACTGAAAGGGGAAGGCTGATTGCAAATCCGTTAATAGTGGGAGAGAAAGGTTGACCGACAGAGCTTTAGATTTGGAAGGATTAACACGAAGCCCCGAAAGAGAAGAAAAAAGGTGTCTGAAAGAGTAAGTTTGGTAAAGAAATTCTAGGGGAGTTTAAAGTTAACAAGATATCGTCATTGAAATAAAGATATTTTATGGGCTGAGCCCGCAACTTCAATACCCCTCATTATCTGGATGGGAACGGACCGCCTATACCAATGGCTCCAGAGCCAGAACAAAAAGAAGTGGCGAGAGTGGACATCTTAGGTGGGTACCGCTCCTAATGTTGAAGAGAGATGATACAAATCCATAATAAATTACATTTTAGCCCGAGGGGAGTCGTATAGGACTGTCATCCACACTTTTATATTTTCATTGGAAATTAGCCAGCTGTACTAGTACTAGATAAACTCTGCTTTCTTACTCCACTGCTCCTTCATTTGTTTTCTCTATAAGAATATGGTGTCACACGGATGTGCCGATTTAATTTATGGTATAGTTATTTACACCCTCAATATTTCTTACACTGTACACATGTATTACCCTTTCACCCATGTATTACTAAAGGTGCTCTTCAACATTAGCAGTCAGACCAAAAAAACGATGACCAGCTGGTCCCCATCATTAGATAAATGACATATTTATTATATAAATGTATCATTACACAAATACTGATCTTTGCTTTATTGAAGTAGCGAATAAAAAAATAAAATAAAAAAAAGGAAGAAGAATGCTGAGAACCACCGGCTCAGATGATTGCTGTGTCCCACTGGGGAGGTCTTTCTGTATTTTATTGGTGTGTAACCAGGAAAGAAGTGAGGAGAATTCTTCCATAGGGACATAAAGCCAGCTATAAAAATCTGAGGAAGTAATCTTCTCCCCAATTAATAATTGATGAGATCTACAACAGGCTATAGTTGTGGACAAATAAAATCTAATGGGATATTTACCTCCCAGGGCTGAAAGCTCATGGCCTCCGCTGCCACTTCCACCCAGTGCTCCAGGCATAGGGGGGTTATTGAGATACTCGTTCACCTTGCGGCAGTACTCTTCATCCTTATCAGTCTTGGGTTCCTAGAAAACATTAAATATACAATATTCTTCATCCACATCAAGCAGAGCTCCAGCACTCGGGAGACAGCACTGTCGAATATAGCAAAGACCGACTGCAAATATTTAAAAGTATTGACTATCTGTGAATCAATAAATTGCTAAACAAAGGCTGAGCACACATTCTGTAAGTTTTGCTTATGTATCTCAATGGAGTATTTGCAGGGCAGAGCTATAAGCTGGTGTACATCAACACCCACCTCCCTTCACATCTACAGATGCCGTTGGACTTTTAAGATGATGGCAGCATGGACAATAAAAATATATGAAACTATTTGTAATGCCAGTTTGTTTTCTTCCTAGAATCCCCTGTTCAATTAAAGTTTTTTTTTTTTTAAATAACAAACATGTTATACTTACCTCCACTGTGCAGCTTGTCCAGTGGAGCCAAGAGGACGTCGGGGGCGAGCGCGGGACTTTCGAGGGGTCAGGTAAGTAAAACGGGGGGCCGGTATAGTCAGATGCTTTTTCACCTTAATGCTTAGAAGTGAATTTTTTTTTACCTTTACAACCCCTTTAAGTTATGTGCCCCAGTGTATGTGCTTTATAAAAAATATGCAGCTTTATACCTTATTTTAGAGCTCTGCTCTTACGTAACCGCCCGCCGCTCTTCTCCCAACTACAGCAGGAGAGGCTGAGAATCCCCAGCTGACATCAGCCCAGAGGAGCAGAGATGAGGAGAGGAGGAGTGTGCCAGGCGGTGAAATATGGTCTGAAGCTGCAGATTTTTTTTTTATTGAACACAGGAGATTCTAGGAAGATAACGTTAATATAGCAGGAGGGGAGGGGCAGGGAGAAGATCGGCACTGAGACTAGCCGACAGGCAGGAGGAGAGAAAGAGAAGATGATGGAGACACGTAAACTGACCACAGTATCATGGATCAGCAGCCATGATAAACGTGGTCAGTTTACAGAGGGGAGGGCAGCACCAGGCAGGATCAGCCAGGTATTTTAGATGATAGAAAAAGGGACAAATGACAGCACAAGCACTGTGCTGAAAACCATGCTTTAAAGGAACAGGATACATTTTTTTTTTTAGGGTTACAACCGCTTGAAGTATGCCTCCAGTACTGGACCATAGGTTGGATACAAATACAGGCCATTTAATAACTCCATTCAGATCACTTTAGACTTTCAAAAGAAATTGAATGGAGCAGTCAGTGCCAATATGGTGAAGGTCCTGGGGTTGTCATCTTCATGCTGGCTTCACAACCTATGAGACAAAGGCCTAGAGCAAGCGTGCAAGCCAGTGAAGTCTGAAAGGTCTAAACTCCTGTATACTAGTTCTTTGTAAGTGACTAACTAGAGAGAGAAGCTTGGATATGAGCCACACAACCTGCAACACTGTGTGATGTGCAGGGGGGGGGGGGGGGGCTGTGTATGCTGTGTAGCAGGTGAATGTGGCCCTCCATGCATTCAAATACATTGAATCCGGCCCTAATGTGGAAAAAGGTTGTGAACCCCTGCTCTAGGGCCTCTGCTTAAAAAACATATATAATGTTTTGGGGCTCTAAGTCATTTTCTAGCAAAAAAAAAAATTATGATTTTGTAGACGACGTGTCACAATAGGCTTGGGAAGCAGTTGGTTAAACTTTAATGACAGAACGTTACTAGCGACTGACCTGCATCCAAAAAAACAGTCTCTTGGAGCCGGCCTTAAATTTGAGCACGTACACGCGCCCAGTAGTACACTGCGCCACTCTCTTGAACTCGCAGTCGTCTGGAAATATAATCAGATCCTGAAAGAGAACACAAGGGTCAATATCGCAGCTTGTTAAGGGTAAGAGAAAGAAGATATTGGCGTCAGAAAGTACAATGCATCCTGGGTAAACGCACACCCGCCAGGCACAGCGTGACTTTTTAAAAAGCCTCTGCTTTCTGCTACAGTAAGCCACCGGACCAAGCAGCTTAATTGCTTGTGGATAAAAGTGGCTGCACCTGGTTCAAGTAACCTTTCATTGTAGGGAAAAAAAAGACTATTGACAAGAGAAGATCACAGCCCTCACCCCCCTGTACAACTTACATCGTCTACATTCCCAGATGTTCTATCCTTCCAGCAGAAGTGGATGAGGGAGTCATCAGTCTGCTGGATGTATACAAGTCCCTTCCTTTTGTCAGGAGTCACGGTGCTTCCCTTCAAGGACATCTTCCCAGCCCGAAATTCCACCAGATACTTGCTGGAGGACCCGCGGGACCCGGGCACCAGACTCGGAAACAAGGCTCCTGACGACGACATTCTGAAAAGATAAAACAATTAATAACATTTATCTAAACCCAACAGCAAAAGTTTTATATAATCGCAGTTTACCAGCCTTTAGATGTTCTGCCTAAATTAGTTTTATTTCTTAGGCTTTTTCCTCTCCTGACACAGCCAGTTCCTGTCCTAGAGTGACAACACACATTTATTGTATTGGATCTATGGGAAAAGCACCCTAGTCTGCTCTCTCTGATTTGGACTACAGAACACCTCATCTCCATAACACAGAAGATGTTGTCCTGTAGTTCATAGAGGTGAACTTGGCAGAGCTGTTAACACTGCTTGGCATTTCAGTGCACGGGCAGAGCGCTCAGAACGTTCGCTTACTGTAGGATAAACAAGATATTGGAGCATCGCTAATGGGTCCCCAAAGAAATTAACTTAATTTGCAGGGGTTTCCTCTCACGTCCTGGATATGGGACAGGAAGGGAAGGGAAATCTTTGCAATGGGACACAGATGAAAAAAAAAAAAAAAAACATTTGACAGGGGTTATAACTCCCCCTTGTTTTATCCGAAGTTAAAATAAAAATTCTCCCTAGTTCTACTTTAATGCATTCAATGCATTAAGATTAAAAAACCTTCTGCGTGCAGCAGCCCCATCTTGATCCAGCGATGTTGCACGGGAGCCTCGGCTGTCCAGAACTCTCCCTCCTGATTGGCTCATACACAGCAGCGGGTGCCATTGGCTCCCACTGCTGTTAAAGTCAGTGAGTCAATGAGGAGAGAGAGGGGGCGGGGTCGAGCTGCAGCTCTGTGTCTGAATGGAGCCTCTTAGCTCGGCTGCCCCTATAGCAAGCTGCTTTCTATAGGGGCAAGAGGGAGGGGCCGGGAACGCCGGTGAGGGACTCGAGAAGAGGAGGATCTGGGCAGCTCTGTACAAAACCACTGCAACAGAGGAGGGAAGTACAACATGTTTGTTATAACAAGACTTTAATATCACTTTAACCGCTGAAGGACCGCCTCCTGCACATATACGTCGGCGCTCAGGAAGGCTCGGCTGTAGTGCTTCTCTTACGGAGATGGGGGATGGGGGATTGGGGGCCAGATATGATGTTTAAAGTGGTTGTAAACTCTCCCCCACAACTTTATCCCATAAAACAAGTCAGCTATGAACAGGGAAGCAGGGTTGCCAAAGAAACAGGCCAGGCCATGAGTTCCCTATGTGAGGCTGAATCCCTGGAGGGTAAACAAAAAAAAAAGCGCCAATTTTGGAAAAAAACACAATATTTTTTTTAAATACAACATGTCTATATTTACCTGCTTTGTGAGACCTTAGGAGGCAGATGCGCACGGCCCTGGAGGGTCCCAGGAGAGGTGAACCTTAGGAGGCGGTGACTATAGAGGAGCCCAGTCTTAGGAGTACAAATGAACCTGGGGTGGAGGAGGGGAAATTGCTGCCAAGGTACTGCACATGCGTTCACATGTGACTACTGCGAACTGTCCACTAAATAGGATTGACTGTGTAATTTCAAGCGACTCCGGACTGTATGTTGATGTGACTGTCATGCCATTTCCAGAATTCCATCAGTAAAGTGCAGAAAGTGGAAGGAATTTCCATTAGGGATGCAAAAGGTCAATAGCAGGGAATGCCATGCGGAGGCCTTTGGCATAGAGTGGGCCACGAGATGGCGGAGGGTTCGGCCTCAGCAGGAAGGAAAGTATTCCAGGAAAATGGACAGGAGCAGAGTGCGCTCTTGGTGCCAATTCTAGCCAATAGCAAAGCTTCTCCTACCACTTTTTTTTAATGCCAGACTGCACAGAGATAGGACTAAAATCTCCAACTGTGCAAATGCAATCTGCCATGCCAAGCAGTGCAGAAAAATACATCAATGGAATGTCAGAAGCAACAGGCGTCTCTGGGATAAATAAGAACAAAGAGAGGTGAATAGAGGCCCAACTGTGAGAACAAACCAGGGATGAGGTGACAAGTGTGCTGTAATAGGGAAGCACAGGGCAATCCAGGAATGGTGGAGACACAGCATGACACTCAGTACACCTATCAAGTCAGACACTGACCACTCCACCCACATGCAGAACGGCACTGCAACATATGTCAGCACACGGCAAGGACATGTCCCTGTGCAGTCTGTGTCCACAGAAATGTATGGCAGTGCAATGTCTGAACCGCTTCCCGTGTCCACCAAAAAGATTCAAGTAGAATTCCAGCTTAAAACTTCATTAGTCTTACCATAATATCAGAGAGAGAATCCCTACTGCAGGAGAAAACTCTGGCGAAAGCTCTCTCTACTATATATAAGGCCCTCCAACCCACTATACATAAAGGTCTTAACAAGCCGTTGTCCTTTCGAGAAGTGCCCCCCATCAGATAGTGCCCGGCCTGAAGGGCGCATGCGCCGTACGTAACAGCACAACATTATGAAATACTTACCTTAGATCAAAGCCCTGCTGTAGCGGTCCCCTGTACACTACTCCGGCCGCCAACATCGCTCCCGGAGTTACTTCCGGTATTGGGGGCTCCGGCGCTGTGATTGGCTGGAGCCACGATGACGTCACTCCCGCACATGTGCACAGGAGACGGCGGTAACGGCACACAAGCTGAAGCAACAGCACGTTGCTTCAGTGCGCATGTGCCGATGACGTTGGCACATGCTGATACACGGTTTAGGAGATATCCGGGGTAGCTACAGGTAAGCCTTATAGGCTTACCTGTAATAAAAAGTGGTCTGTAAGGGTTTACTGGTTTTTGTTTTGTATTCTAAAAGTGGTTTTAAAAGGAACAAGTTTTTTTATTTTTTTTTATCTTCATGCATTCTATGCATGAAGATAAATGGAATCTTTGAAAATGGAACTTCCGCTTTTCTTAATCCTCCCCCTCTCCGGTGCCACATTTGGCACCTTTCAGTGGGGGGGGGACAGATACCCGTCTAATACAGGTATTTTGCTCCCACTTCCGGGCATAGATAGCCGAGCCACCCATGGGTATCTATGCCACTTCCGGTTCCTTCTCTGTCCCCCCAGCTGTCTTCTGGGAGACACACAGGTCCCAGAAGACTACAGGGACAAGTGGGATTGCGCAGCGCGAGTCGCGCATGCACAGTAGGAAACCAGGAAAGTGAAGCGGCAAGGCTACACTTCCCGATTCCCTTACCGAAGATGGTGGCACCTCCACCCGAAAGACGGGTCGGCTTCGGGTGCCAACAACGCGGGTGCCCTGGACAGGTACGTTTTCTTATTTTAAAAGTCAGCAGCTGCAGTATTTTCAGTGTGGCCACTTATGCCTTGTTT